>JAMKCH010015335.1:0-25026 GCA_023653785.1 Ophioderma brevispina | reverse complement strand
CTGCACCGTCCTAAAGTTAGGATACCATAGGGCCTTTGACCAAACGATATTGTTTTAATACTGCTAATACCTAATCAGTACTGATCACCTGCATTGGCCAATTTGAATGTGTTAGAGCCGCTTCTGATTGTTTCTGATTCAGGCATGTCACAACAACATAAAATCTCTTTGAAGCCGGCAATCTGAATAGACAGAATGAGGCCATGTAAAAGCCCTCTATTTTACAGACCGACTTGACCCAGAATTTTTGTTTCCGTGTTCAACTGACAGAGTGTGTCCTGCCAGTGTGGTGCATGTCAGACCCGCGTGGCTCAGCTGCAGGTAGATATGAATTGACAACCGTGTTAAGGGGTGATGCGATGCAGACACTTGGCTGTGAAGAGCAACTAGGCTAACTAGCTGCCCGCCCTCCCTCCCAAAAACGAATGACACCATTTTGATTCTGAGCCAGATAGTAGAGGAGATCTGGCCTACATATTTGGCAAAGGTTGTCCGTGTCACTTTGGTCAATGATTCATGTTCTGTAAACTTGCTAGATCAATTATGATGCATCTTGTGTGGGATCATTGTGTGAGGGTTAGGGTTTTGCCATTCAGCAGATTCTGACATCATGTTTGTCCTACTCCACAAACAGTTGCGCTCTAGTGCCAGATTGAAAAAAAGGGTGTGGAAAAATAGATAAAAACTGGTGTCTGCAGAATGTTCAGTGTAACAGGTATTCTTCTTAATTTTCAGAAAGATGCTCTGAATGTCCATGTAAGTGATGAGTTGTGGATTTTATTTGTAAAAACTTATTGTCTGGTTGTGACTTCAGAATCAAAACAATGCATTTTCTTTGAATCCTTGGTCCTTCAGGAATACACACTGAAGTAAATGTTTACGTGCTGTGCATGACGTTATAGTTGTCCTCTTCTACTGAGCTAGTCAAAAATTTTAAATGATTGACAGAAAAAGACATCTTATAACAGCTTGGGACATTGGTACAAGCCATTACTTCACACATTTGTGCTGGCTCATGCCGGCTTACTAATAGCATTGAACCTTTTTATCACATTAGTGAGATTAGAGATGGGCATATCCAAGTCAACCCTGTTAAATAGAGTTTTTATAAATATTCTAGCTGGAAATATGAATTATTTAGTGAATTTTACTAAATTCATATGCTCAAACTTTGATACATTTCATTGCTGACCTGTAGAATACTACTGTACATAAAATTATGGGTTGGTACATTTTGTGACCCCACTTTGCCTGACCCGACTCAGAATTCATCAGTCTTTACGGAATAAAGTGCATGTGATACTGTACTTATTCCGTAAAGGCTGCTAAATTCTGAGACGGGTCAGGCAAATTCGGGTCACAAATGTACCAACCCTAAAATTATAGTGTACTTTTATAATGTATGCATGATGCACCTTCAATGTTTAGGGTTTTGGTTGTGAAAAATTTGATCTTATTTTCAGAATTAATTTCTGAAGGTTCCCCCCCCCCCCCCAACAAAAAAAAATTAAAGGCTTTCCAATTAATTTTTCATGATAGGATCCACAAAAAAAAGCTGGTATTGTTGAAGGAGGCTATTTTAGACGCTGGGTTTAAACCAGGGTTAGTCCTACATGAGTGGGAGCATCTTTCTTTCAAAATACTGTGAAGTTAATGTAACCGGTGAAGAAAATTCATTATAATGGCCCTTCCAGCCCATCCATGAAGAAATTTTTCACCATTAGGCCAAAAAAAAAAATAGTTTGTCTCAAAGCTGATGAGTGGCTTGAAAAGTAATGCGGTATGCGGTATTTTTTTTTTTTTTTTAATTTTCAACTCTTTGTGCTCGGCAATAAAATATCAATGTGCACGCACCCACTGGTGATCACTTTCACCTGGGCGTGTACATCTACCATGGTATCGAATTCTGCAGTCATGGCAGTATCAACATCAGCGATTTCATGCCTCAGATCCACACATGGATTTCCCCCAAACAGTATTTTCAATATGCAATATCTTTAAGAGTTCTGTTCTTATCAGTTTTGTGGAGGATCAATTTGTTTATAGTTGCAGATTCAACTTAAAACTTTAAGAATAACTGTATCCATCGTTACTTTCCGAAGCACATTTATATACGCGACGTTGCAATAGACCTATGACCCGCACACCAGTAAATAAAGTGCCGCATTGAAATTCCCACATAATATACCTGTGAATGCGCGATTTTGAACTGAGGCGGCAGGATTTTGCAAGGAACCTATCAATGGATTGCACATCGATAAAACTTTAATATGTAGTTTAATGTATGGGGGTCTTCCGATTTGGTTTTGCGATATGCGACGCTAAATCAGCCACTTTAGTGACAGTTTCCACCCGTTCGAGCCTGCTCACTTTACCGGAAGTATAATATTGTCCATTTATTTGGTGGTGGAGTGTTTTCACTTCACGACGCTGGTGCCCAGGAAGTATCGTCTCTGCACTCACGGCACGTAAAAATAGTTCATTTCACAGCGCCGAGAGTCGCAGATTGGGTTAATCGTGCATTTTCACAAATCCAGTTTTCAACGAAAAATTCGGATTTCAGACTTTTTTTTTTTGAAAAAAAAATAAAAAAGTTCCGCATAACTTTTTTCAAGTTCCGCGAAATTTACAAACGCGCGCGTCAGCATTGAGACAAACCATTTTTTTTTTGGCCTTACAGCACATTTTTAAGTTATGTTGGAAGGTGAAAAAAGGTCCACTCAGTAGGACTAACCTGGTTTAACCCGGGTCTAAAGTTAGACTCCCTTTCAGAATACCGCCCATGTGAGTAGGTGGACTGAAGTCCTTCCTCTGTAGGACTTTATCAGTGCTAGTCTCAGTGTCAAAAAATAAGCAATCATAGATGGAGTCAAGACCACTGCAAGTCTTTAAAGTTTTCAAGGTAGTCTGCAAACTTTTAACTAGGCATTTTCTGGTATAGTTGCAATCGTATATAAAGAAAAGAAAACCCCTACCTTGACAAATATCCTAGTCACCTTACCTGCCTTCTGCTAACACTTTCAGAGGACTAGCTAATGGATTTTGTGTCACGGCATATGAATACATTGTGACGCTGAGCACTCTCAGGCCTAGGGAGGGGAGGTGTTCAACGGAAGCCAACACCCGAAAAAACACCAATTCATTAGCTACCCCTAGTCACAGCTTGACAATTGAGCCCCTGTTAGCGATGGTCAATTGGGTGTGGGCGCGACTTTTTTTGACTGCGAAATTTTCACGGGGTTGTTTTAAAAAGTACCGTAATTGCGAGGAAATGAGTGAGTCAATGTTGAATTTAAAATAGTTGATCCGAAATACGCTTTTTTTGATCCTGTTTTCATTTGATGGAATTAGTAGTGGTGGATACTCTTTCCATTTTGTGAAAACTAAACAGTATAAAAGACTGGTAAAAAAAGGGTGAGGTGCCTTGTGGTTCTGAGGGATAAAAACCTGTCAGGGAGAAGTCATGCCAATCAATATGGTCCAAAGACCAGCTGGATTAGCATGATTTTTCATCAAAATTTCCTGATTTTTACCCAATATTTTTTCCAAGTCCCCTCTGCCCCCTTCTTCCCCCAGTCGGTTACACCACTGCAGTGTGGAATATTCAATGGGATACAGTGCGCTGAGAATTTTGTAAACTGACACAGATGATGTGAATATAAGACATTCCAAAATGATAGTAAATTTATTTCTTAAATTCATTCGAAAAGAGCAACTTGTACGGTGTTAGCAAAAATAACAATTCCTAAAATTTCTGTACATGAAAAAAAAATACATTTGGTTTATTATATTTGTGAAGTTTTGGGCATATGTTCAACTCAGCTCTGCTCACATGCTCCAAGATATGGGTGTGATTAATACATCTTTTCAATCATCAATTCTGCATACATACCAGATGACAAGGGGATTAAATGATCAGAAAGGTGTACAATCATATTTGCACTTTTTACATCTTCAAAAATGCTGTAAGCATGAACTTTATATTAGGATTCACCAATTCATGATATCAAACAAAACTGGCATTATCCTTTGTGCTGCAGAGAACGATATTGCGTTGTGCGAGAAAGTGAAATATTTCAAGCTGCGAAAATTTCATTGGACTGGGCTATTATTCAGCATTTCCTTTTGAGCTTTCCCAGGGACTTAGACCAGACAGCCGCCCTGTACCCGCCCAGAGTACCCCACTTAACTCGTTCACTAATGCTGCGTGACTCGCCGAAGCAAGAACATGCTCCAGAACCACTCATCTCAAGGGAGGCATACTGTGTTGGAAATATTAACAGATTGATTGCCACCGATGTCTCAACGGTAATTGTGCGGACAGACTGTAATAAAGTTTGAAAGCAACTTGGAATAGTTTTGTTGTCGTTGAAAAGCCATAAAAAATGGATATGTGGCAGAAGTTGGCCACCAACAAACCTGGAATTAGAACCTCTCTCATTGAAGGATTTAGGAGCCATCTGGACACATGGCAGAATCTGATCAAGGGAGCAGACAAAGTGTGCGATGTGGAACTTATTCAGTCTGCAGGGTTGACGCGGGAAGGCTTTCCTAAACAAAAACTTGATAGTGAGTGTACGCAGACTCATCGGGAAGTACAACAAAAGAAGACAAGGAGACAAGCCTATGTTGATTTGAACTATGAGGTATTATTGCATGAAGTCTTAACCTTTTTTCTTCCAAATTCATGCATCTTTTGAATTTTTAGGAATCCTGTGTGTTCTTCACATCTAAGAAATTTTTGTTACTGGAAGCTGAGAAGTAGATTTTATACAACATTTTTGTGTAAATACCAAAATATAGAAGCTTAATATTGGAATACAGAATTGTAGTTGAACATGTATGCCATAGACTTGTGCACACATCACATGCACGTATGGGTATTTGACACAAAATGTGGACCACGTGTTGTTGCTCTGAAAATGTGGATGTTTGGTTAACACACTAACTGCCAAAACTGGACATCCACATTCATAAGTTCATCATATGCTGAAATGCACCTTTGACATATTACATATAATCCGATTATCAACTGGATCATGCTTTCTAGTCCCGAACCATGATCAAAATGATCGCAATGCTAAGTCTGTGGCATGCAAGTACATCCCAAAAGGTGTGAGATCCGGTTACCAAGGAGTTATGTAACTGCTGTACTAGGGAATGGCAGACCTTTAGGCCTATTTTGTTGTGTGATAGGGAACATTTTCAAACATGCTGTCAATTGAATGATTTGGGTGATTTCCCATTGCCACATAATCTTGAAATGGGGGGATATACTCTTAGAGAGCAATTCTAAGAATGTGTCACCCCCCCCCAGATTTAGGCATACCACACTTCACACATTTATGAGTTCCCATGCGCAAAGCCCAAACAATATGCACACGAACCTAAGAGATACACACACACGCACCCCACGACACACACACGCACATACACACAAGAATTATTTGGACAATGATAACATACCTCATGTAAAAAAACCGGCAGTGCGAGGATTCTGAAAATGGCATGCTTTAACTAAATTATGCATCACAAAGTAAGGTACAATCTTCCTTCTGGATCATGCTGCCCATGTGGCATGGTTCTATTTTGTCCAACAACTTTTCATCCAACTGGAGTGATATATTAGATACAAATTGTTTATGCATTAATTGCATGCATCATGCATGGGTACTGACAGGTAACTGTTTTAATCACTTTTTTGTTAAAGATGGTTAGCCCAATAATGGGCTGATTTTTGTTGATTGAAAAATAATATATATTTTTGTTTTTTAATTCTGAGGTGCAAAGCCTCATTGATAAAGGTAAAGCTTCATCAAAACCAAAGTTTGAAGTACCAATTTATTTTAGGAAAGGGGTCTTGTACCCTAAAATCACAAAAAAAATACCTGCCCAGGAGCTTCTGAGAGGACAGACAATGTAAAACATCACATAATATGAAGTCTTAAAGCCTAATATGGTAACCGTAATACATTTAAACCTAAAATGAATACCCCCTTTATGTTAAACCCTAACCTTTAAATTTGGAAGTGACATATGGGTAAAACCCATTCAACTCTTTATGCGTAACATTATGTAAAATACCTGCCAAGGTGGGCAAATGAAAGCAATGAACTCAGTGGGCATAGTCATGCCAGGATCCCTATCGCCACAGGGCGGTACCACCCTAGCTAAGTGGCAATAGGTAGGGGTGATAATGGTCAATGTGATTCACCTACATGCCTATTAATAACCTCCGGGCATTTTGAATGTGCAATTTAACAGATCATTTGGTGTAACAGTTTAGTGAAATGGAAAACCCACTGGTCTTGCCTGAATGTTTCCTATTGAACACTAATATGGAAGTTCAACTCTGCTGACAATCCTATGTGAGAAGAGCAAGTCATCCCCTTTCTCTTAAAGGGGGATGGCCGATTTAAGTCAGAAATTTTCATCTTGATAGGTGGCCCTTCACCACCAAACCCATCTGTTAAGTTTTGCGCCGATATTTCAACCCGTTTTCATAAAGTTAGAGCTAAAAATAGTTTTGTAAGTCCCAAAGAGTACGTGTAAAATTATTATTGGCGATCAAAATGGGGCATATCATGTGCTCATAACATCCCAAACTAAACATACTTTAGCCCAAGATTTCACAGGGTAATGAGAAAAATAGTCGCTTCTTCTGATACCAAAATGTGAACCACTTCGGTAACATCTGGTCCCGGGAGACGAGGCTATTAGCGATCAGGACCATGGACCTTTAAACACAGCAATCGTCCAATGTTTTAACAGGTGGGTTATGCAATTGAAAAACAGGTGTGAAATGATGTGATGAATTCACACGGTACACCCGATTTTAAAGAAAGAAATAGAGAAAGAGCGAAAGAAAAAGTGAAGTGTTGAATTCTCTACGTGGTTAAAGGGTGAGGCTAAGACGAAAGGCAGTCTATAATGTTTGTAACGGCAGCTTTGTATGTGTAGGCCAAGTTGATGGTTCTCTTTTGAGAGGGACTTCGCCAACTATTCATAAGTGTCTGCATCTGTGCCTTTTGTCCAAAGGGTATATTTGTCAATGAGCAGATGTTTGTAATAATGCCTCTCATCTATGTAGGTATCTTCTATTTAAGGTCATTGCATGCACCATTCCACGGTGGTGATTTTTAATGTATGCTTTGGGGTGGGGAGCGTTTCACCATAGCTGTTTTATAGTGGAGACAATGGGCCAAATATTGTGTGGCCTGTTTTTGTCACTGGTCGATTCATCAAGTATTCGCAGCACGTTACGTGGTCCGTGGATAAGTACCGACCCGCACGCAAAGGTTGTGAGTTCCAGCCCCGTGGGCCCTGGGTTTCCCCCCTTGAACACAGACTGTCTCAACAAAGGCTATTGTCATCATGCTAGTCAGCCACTATGCTGCCTCACATCTCTTGCAAGGTGGCCATTAAAAAGCATGATCAGTTGTACATTTGAATATGAAAAAGAAAAGTGAAAGCATAAAGATTCAACATATTAATGTACGGTTAAAAATATCAACTGTAATACTAATACCACAACAAAACTATATATGACTTTGAAGACCACTGAAACGATGACCATTAAAAAATGTTAACCTACAAGCAAGAAAGTCAGTGTTGCTGATTTTGAAAAAGTAGGTTTGATGGAACTTTGAGAAAGGTGCATCAATTCTATCAATGGTTGAGCTTCTAATGCTGGACAAATTATTAGCCAAGTTTTTTTGTATTTTACTGGAAAATCCATAAAATGGAATTCAAAAGCTATTGTTGTGGTTCTTTGAGCAAATACAGCCAGAACATAATAAACAAGAGAGTGTAGAATGCTAGCTTTACAGTTTATCAAATACTGTAAGCAAAGATCTGGTGGTATTGATTTTAGTTCATATAAAGATATTTATCGGTTTGTGTTTGCAATTCCTTTCAGAAACACAAGGGCGGATCCCGAACAGCTCTTCACCAAACTCGAGCGAATAGGCAAGGGGTCCTGGCGCAGGTCTTCAAAGAATCGACAACAGAACCAAGAGATTGTAGCAATCAACTAATCATAGATTCAGAAGACTGAGGATGAGATAGAAGACATCCAACAAGAAATCACTGTCTTGAGTCAATGTGACCCGCCTTACGTCACAAAAAAGTACCATGGGCTCTCTACCTTAAGGTGAGTAACAGAAATCACTGTCTTGAGTCAATGTGACTCGCGTACGTCACAAAGTACCATGGCCCTACCTTAAGGTGAGTAAAGAAATCACTCTGAGTCAATGTGACTCACCTTACGTCACAAAGTACCAAGGCTCCTACCTTAAGGTGAGTAACAGGTCTTATTGGGAATCGCTTCCTTGTGACAAGGAACCATAAGATTGATGAAGTCCAGTAACATTATATTTGAAGTTTATTAATTGGTAGGGAGGTATCAAATGTAATGTTTGATGTCCTGAAGTGGTGAAATCCTTCCTGAGACCGTGATCATATCCGTCTTGGTTACAGGTGAAGCGAGAGATGTATCCATCAAATGAAACTTTTTAATAGTTTATTGCGACTTCTTGATATCTTTTTTTCCTTCCATTTCTGATGAGGAAGCCTTATATTGACAAGATTGATAGGGAACGTGTGTGTTCTTAATACCCTGCTGATTCTGTGGTCTGGAACATTAACATTTGTTGAAGTAATTTTCAATTTTTTTCTCACTTTTGTGACTGTTGTTTTTAGTTTTTACTTGTGTTTCCTGTTATTAATGCATCAGAAACATAGCATATGGTTGATAAATATTAACTTTATGTAATAATCTTCTTCAGTGACGCATTTCAAACCACTTCTAATATTGAGGCACCCTAAAGTGAAAGAGGTCAGTTAGTTATAATACATGCATTATTGTTAGAATATTTTCTCCCTGTGATTTTTCGCTGGGCCCATTACTGAAAATTGCATTGTGAATTCCAATGGACCCCTCTGATTTTTCAGGTATTTTGGGGGGTTTTGCGCTACATGCTGATGTTTTTTCTTATTTAAAAACCCAAACCCCAAAAACATATTTTTACCCATGTGGTCTACTGTGTAGTTGTTTAAAACTACCAGTTCAGCGATGTTTAGTATACAAATTGCAAGAATTAGGACAAAAATATCCGATCTTGCTAGTTGGCTCATTACTTGAAAAAAATTATGATAGGAACCCTGAACCAAACAAAATACATTGTATGCTCTCTCCCCTCCAAAATCGCAATGTTTTACCTCTCATATCAAAAACAAAATATTGAAAATAGGCGTGAATTTTACGATGAGTATTGATGTCAAAATCATTCAAAAAAGATTACTTTGAATAATTAAATCGGGCCGCCAAATTCCTTTAATTAGTGTACATGTAGTTATCATTATTATTAATTTAATTTGACCAATTACCAGTGCAAATATTGTCAACAGGTCTCAAATTAGTCATGTGGTGATAATCATTTTAATGCCATTTGCTCATGTGTGTAAGTCTATCCCCCCTTGCAAGTGGCATTTGTTTGTGCTGTAACCGTTAGCTTAAATATAACTCAACAATGGACCTGCGTTTGAAGGAAATACTAGTTGTAGTCCAGGAAGATCACCAATGTGTTAACAAAATGTAGGTCAAGTTATCAATCAGTGGGAAAGATGACCAGCCTTGTCATAATGAACAGGTCCGGTGAACTTGGCCTGGTGTGAATACGCTGTTTCTCTGAGCCGAAATGCACTGCCCTTTGCTCTCAAAATCAGTCATTAGGGTTTGTTTTTTTTACAATCGACTATCTCATTTGGGATGACAAAAATGAAGCGTCTGATTATTTTCAAATGGTGTTTTTCAATTATAGGCAAGTCATAGTATTATTAAAATTCTGAAATTTTGAGGATCAGGTTCCATTTTTTTGATTGATGAAATATCTTTTTTTATTGTAGAGGGATTTTGACAGGACACTTCTATTCTTTTCTACATTTGGGGTAAAAAAATATCGTGCTTCGATTATTTTCAGTATATGTTTTTGTATTATAGTAAGTCAAACAGTTTGTTTACAACAATTTGAAGGGTGAGGGTTTCAACCAATTTTTATGGTTATGGAAACTTCATGTTTTCGAAAGGACAGATTTTGACAGACCACTGATTTATAAATTTTGATCTGAGAATGAGAGGGTAGCCACCAAGGTTTTAACAGGAAAATCTCCATCAAATCACTCTATCAATTTAGTTTAGTCTTTATTAGCCTAACTATGAGAGGATATTTTGACGGAATTTGCAATAAATTTCAAATTGACACCTACATGTATGTATTCCTGAATGTTAAGTGTCCACTATGAGTTCATTATATGTTAATCCACCAAGGACACAGTTCAAGGGATTGTATCTCTGTACATACATTGACATGAACTGACCCAGGGCTGTTGTAGAGGTATGACGATACTAAAAGTCGATCGAAATACACCAAAAGACACAGGATGTGTTATGTTTTTAAAGGCCATTGGGAATGCAAGGCATATGAATGGGCAGACAAGGAATTGAGATTTTACTGGTCAGTAGTGTTATCCCATAAAGACAGAAACGACTACCTGGACTTTCATACTGATTTGATTGGGAATTAGTATCAGCGATTAAATTTCAATAACCGGTTGAAATGCAGCTTCCAAATATTTATGCTATAAGCTCTCGTCAGCCTTACCACCATCTTAAAATGTTCTGATTGGATCAGAAAATTACACAAAGCCCATTTATGAGCTCACATCACCGATTATAGACTCATCGCTTGAGAAGAGTTGTAGTAAAATGCTACCTAACATTCCCTTGCGCGACGTCAAGGACTTTCATTAAGACCAATGGTCTTATAGAAAATACACGCCATCACCTGGATTTTGGGTATGATAATATGATGCCAGATCACACAAGGTCAGTTCCAGTTCATTTCAATGTATGGTTACAAGTACAACCCTCACTTGGAACGTTGTCCTTGGTGGATGAGCATATTGTAACTTCAATAGTGCACAGGGTTACGAGATGACTAGTAAAAATTGTCAATGTGTTGCTAAGTTGCATATAGTAATACAGTGGATTTATAGTATTTGATATTGTCATGGAGATGCTATGACGTCAGTAGGAGGATATACCTGGCCCAATTTTGTTAGAAATGGTGCTATGTACCTCTTGTTGCCAAAACATGGTCAGATTTACCATTTGCCACACCATTCTGACTGGAGTGCCCTGTGCATCGTGAACAGAAAGATTAAGATTTGGCTTTGTGTGTTGGTGTTCAATAACTAGAAATTGCAAGACTGTGAATGTCTCGCTGTGAATGTCTCGCTGTTTTTGGCACTTGGGTATATAAGTTCTTTTCTGTAATTTGTGCTACCATTTTCTATATAAAAGTGTCTTTAGCTTTAAAAATCTGTGTGCTAAACCTAAAGGCAAGTTACAAACTACTCTTAGTGTGAGAAAAATACTACCGCTAAATATTTTGTCAAATGACAAGACAAATTGTTTGAAATTCAAAGGTGCTTGTTCCGTCGTACTTTGGGACCCTACTGATTTACCCGGAAGTAGTATCAATTTGGATTAATCAGATGAAAGGCTGTACTTTTTTTATTACCATTCCTGAAATTCAGCTTTCATTCACTTCCGTTCTCAAGATACTGACCAAAAACTTGTCGTTTTAATGGTAACCATAAATATTAGTACAATTAGGAATAGTAGGGCTTTGTACTATGCATTATCGCGTTTAGGCATTCAAACCACAAGTGTGTTTCCCACGGTTAAATGTGGCCTGTGATACAAGTGTAAGGCTCTCATACCAAGTAGATAAAACAATACACAAAATCTGAACAAGCAGAGTTTTAAAAGAAATACAAAGACTTATTGCAGAATATATATTTTGATTTGGGACAACTTTTTCTTATGGCATATCATGATAATGGAACAAATCATAAGGCAGCTATTTTGGAATACAATTTATAAAATATTGCAATCAACTAGCTGTCTTAAGCTTATTCTGTATTATGGGGCATTATTTCAGAATAGGGATTAGTGTAAAATTATAATGTAAAGAAATTTAATTGGAAATTACAAAAAAAAAATATTGTTTTTTGGGATGGGTACATAGAAAGAAGATGGGTACTTCATAAAGCTAAGATGGTGTTCGAATTCATGTCAATAAGCCTACTATTAGAACATATCAATCCCTGAATGTTTATCATAAAGACCAATGACAGGGATAGGAAATCGGTTGTAGATCTCTAGCTGATTTTGCCTGGTTAGTCTTGGTGGCAGCGCATTCCATAATGAACTTTCATTAATGGCAGGATCCGGTTGTTTTTTTTTTTTTTTTTTTTTTTCTGATATGATTTGATAAATTAATTCCATTTGATCTTTCCCCATCACTACTTCTTCTCATGTAGGAAATGGGGTGTCACAATTCCTAAGTCCTTGTCTGTGTGACACGACAAATACTACAACACAACGCATATTGGTTGTGTTCCTATACATTGCATTGATTCAGGTCGGAGGAAACAGACATGTGTTGCACTTTTGGGTACGTTATCAACCTAAATACTATTCTCATATCTTGTGCAAAGTTTCATTGTGGTTCAAGTGGACCAACTTGACTCTGACCTCATGTATCATAAGGTGATACCAGAAAGAAGTTTGGAAGTTTGGTTAACATTTGGATGTATCAAAAAAGCGTTGAAATCTCCCATGTATATGAGCTTGTTTTGGAGCCAGCCCGGACCTGTGTATATTGCTTTGTCAGGAAAGAAGGTCTGGATTTAGCATGGAAATCCCCGAGATTTTGACGAGTCATAATTCTAATCCTATTGTTTTGTTGAATGTTGTGTGAGGTCAGGGTGGTGGTTCTAGTGTGGTCCAGAGAATACTTAAGTGTCTTAAGCCATTTTCCTTTTAACTCTTTGAAATATTTGATTGTTTCTTGTTTGCATACTTGGTTATGATTTGTTTTTGCTTTGCTCTACGTCAGGATCGATGTGGGTGTTATTGTTTTTGTCTGCAAATTCTGATGCTTTCTTGACAATTAGAATATTCGTACTTCATGTTTAAATTTAACAAAAACCCCCATACCACAGAATCTTCACCCCAATTCCACGCAAAAGCCCATGATGTTGCAATGACATCATCAAAGACAAAGCAACCCAACGGGCAAGAAATCCGCTGGCCTGGCCAGCGACGCCGTCGTAGCATGGTATCCATATTGGTATCTCGGGTCATGGGACTGTGGCCCGAGGGCCTGGGTTGCAAGATCCACCAATTGCGACTTTTCTTCCCCTCTTTCTGTCCATTTCCTTCTTCTGCCCTTCCTTCTTCTCCTTTCTTCCTGCCATTCCTCCTTCACACTTCAACTCCCTCCCCGAGAAAGATGCCTAGAACAGATTTGGTGTTAGGGTTAATGAAAGTGAAATTGTTCATCATCATTTTGTTTGTTATTTTACAAGTTTTGAACACCTAATATTCCTATCTATATCGAAAGCTGGTATGTTGTGTCAAGGTAGCTCTCTTTCAATTCAAATTTATGTATGGTTTATATCTCCACACATAATATCGATAGTTATTTAGGAAATTTTGATCTGACACAGAAAAAGCACACTCTTAAAACACATGTTGTAGAATGAAATTAAAAATTTCTATATTGATTCTTGATTCTAAGACATAAATAGTCCCTATAAGGTAGACTAGAAAGATCCTATAATGACCATGTAGATATCTGAAGTTTTATCAGGACACACCTTACATCTGTATCACACGTGCTACAATTGTGTTTAGAAAGATGTGAGCTGCTGACTTTGTACTATGTGATAAACAATTTTATCAATAATGGACAGTGCTTACATGTATTTACACATCGTGTATTCCATGTTACACACAACATTAATAATGTATGGACTTAGGTCAAATTTAATTGGACCAATTGTTTGAAATTTGCACCGACAAAATTCGAAACAATACTGCACTTGCTTGATATTTTTTTTATATCGAAAATTCCATATTCATAATGCAAAAACAGGAAAAATGCAAATTGAATACAATTTGGATATACAAAGAATTAATAGTCGCGCTAAAAGACAAATAGGACCACACCCCCAGTACAGCATTGTGTTTGCCCAGGTTAGACTAAACAGAAGTCCTTCATGAGTCAGAAATTGTACTACAAGTCCAGGTGCATGACGATTAGAGCGGGACTGCTTGTTTGCTTGGCACAACTAGTTTTAGCATAAGAAAATTTGGTAGTTGCATTTACAGTTATTTTATATCTGTTTAAATATAAACACTGTATTCATCAGAAGCTATTTCCTCTGAAATAACAATTACATATGGCTGCAGCCTTAACGATTGTAAATGAGATTTTTGACCACTACTTATGCTCCTGGAGCATTAGTTGTGACAGTTTGCTGCAGAGCAAGTTTTCATTATTTTGATTGCTGATTCAACAATAGCCATAGCCTTCCGTAAATTATGTGCATGTATGGGTGACGAGAAAATTGAACAACAAATCGTATGGATGGCCATTCCAGCCCATCATGAGTAATTTTCTCACCCTTTACATGTTAACTTCCATATTTTGAAGAAAAAAGGTCCACGCATGTAGGACTAAACCTGGTTTAAAACCACGTTCAAAGTTAGACCCCCCTTTCAGAATACCAGCCTATAAATTTATTATTACTAGCAAATGTGGCATGTAAAAACTGTTCATGTTAATTAAATAAAAAATCAAATTTCAAAGTCTTATCTAATTTTGTTACATGTACATCCCACAAAACTCTGCTCTTGAAATGTACACCTGTACATGTTTGTACAAATTGCTCATCGTTTACTTTTCCCTTGCACAAACAGGGGAAATACCGGGAAAATTGCAGAGGAACTTTGAACACTTGGCAAATACGTCACACCAAGCTGTTCATACAAACCATTTCCCACACCTAATATTTTTTTAGATGTGCGATGGCACACCATGACACCAATTTTCAGCCACATTCATCACTTTCAGTGTTGGCTACTAATTTTACTACCGTATTATACTTTGACTAGGCGGTCCACGGGTTTCGCGATCACCTGGGTTTCGTGACCACCTAGCTTGAATGACCCGGCATCAACATCGACCCCACCAAGTTTCATGTCCATACACCATCGTTTACCCCATTTGACCTCCTTTGACCTTGAATGACCCCGATGACCTTTGATCCACTAACCAATATAAACTCGGTCTTCGTTCGGTCAAGGGGCACCCACCCACCAAGTTTCAGGAACGTTCCACCTTGGGTCTCTGAGAAAATAGACGCGGTCAGACACACAGACAGACAGACCATAGAGCAGGAGCAGAATATCATAGGGTCCTTATTTAGGGAGTTCGTTCATGTCCGACTACATCTAAGTTTGACACATAATAAGTAGTTGTATGGACCCTCTACATCAATGCAGGTAGTTAGTGGTGTCAATTTGTGGTGTCACTTTTTCAATAGGGGCCAATTTAAGTTTGTACAGGGGTCAAACTTTTAAATTACTCCAATCATGTTGAAATGTATGTCGTATTGTCCGTTTAGTCACAAGGATTCCAAAAATGTATAGTTTGTACCATCTATGACCATTGGTTTTGGAGTTATTGGGTAAAATGGCTAAAAGTTCAAAAAAAGGTCAAACTCAATTTGTACAGGGGTCAACATTGAAAGTTACTCTGATTGTATTTTAAATGCTTGCAAATTATTGCCTGAGGAATGAGGACTCCCTAAAAGTATAGTTTTGATTATGTTAAATGTTTACTTACCGAGATAAAGGTCAAAGAAGGTCAATGCCAATTGGATTATGTTGCCCCATGACCTATTTTGTCACATAGCGTGATAACTATACACTGCAGATGGCATAAACTATTCCTTATTTTGACGCATTAAGCTAGATGAACAACTTCTTTCATTTTTTACCAAAATTGGAGCAACTTCTGATTTTGACCCCTGTACAAATGGAAATTGACCTTTTTTGCACTTTTAGCCATTTTTACCCTATAACTCTAAAAGCAATGGTCATAGATGGTACAAACTATACATTTTTGTAATCCTTATGACTAGACGGACAATATGGCATACATTTCAACACGATTGGAGTAATTTAAAAGTTTGACCCCTGTGTAAACTTAAATTGGCCCCTATTGAAAAAGTGACACCACATTTTGACACCACTAACTATCTTGCATTGATATAGAAGGTCCATACTAACTACCAAAGGTGTCAAAGCTGAGATGTAGTGGGACATGAACGTTGATGTTTGACCCAAGTCCTTGCTCCCGATCTACCATGGGTATTAATATAAAGATAGATGAGTAAAATGTATAAGAATCAGAAAGAAACATTACTTGTTGCAGATAATCAATGGTTGAGAATCTGTACTGGCCCTGCATAGTAATTTTAATGCCTGAGTACAAAACATAACCCTAACACCCTTCTCATCTCAAGCCTATCTCCCAGGAGGAAGGGAAGGGGTGAAGGGATTGAAGCTGAAGAAGATTGCACATCTTAAGTGGGAATCGAACCAGGGACCCCTAGGGCCCCAGTCCCATGATCAGGGAGGGCAAGCCACAAGGGTGTCACTGGCCTGGCCAGCGATTTCGTACCCAAATGGGTCTTCTTTAAAATATGTTATCGCATTATTTGGGACTTAATGCATTTTCGAGCCTCAGTGGCATGGTATTTCGTGGTATTTTGGTGCGTGAGGGATACAATTGTACATGCTACACTACAGAATTTCATGTTTACATGTAACAACATTTGTAAAATTTGAAAACTGCTCTAGATTTTTGTTTGGAATCATTTTCTCAGTGGGTGCTATATATGAAAGTAATCATCTGGATCAATACGTATATTTCTGTGTATACATGCTTTTAAGGACACACATACTGGGACATGCATAACAATCAGACATACATGTGTAAACCAACTGTTGTGATGTTGTTCATAGTTTGAATGTTTATCTGTGTAAAGTACTCTACGAATATATTATAATTAAATCAGGTATTTGATTGTTTTCCCCGATTTTCTGGATTCAGTTTTGGCTGAAAAGAGAATGAAAAATTAAAAAAAAGAGGGGGAATTAACAAAATGTGTTCTTGTTGTGATGCGATGGCTGGAAATTGAATACAATCACATGAAAGGCCATTCCTTATCAGAATGTCTTGATGTAGTAGGTATATGTATTATGACTATTTTTTATAAATGAAGATAACAATTTGGCATTTCAGGAAAGATGGCCTGGACTTTTGGTGCAAATTTGTTCAAAGGCCTTGGTTTCTTATAGGAGTATGTTGTCAAGAAACAAAGTACCATGTATGCAATTTTGAAGAGTTTGAATTAATTTGAAGCTTTTTCAAAGATATATTGAACCTTGCATATAAAAGTGTTGAAATATCCCTCCACTAATTGAGCATTACATGTACAAAATTGTTTGATTTCATTTCTCAGGCATATGGCACAAAGCTTACAGCAGATAAAAATGTACGTGTGTGTGTAAAAGTGAGAGTACTCCTATTTAATAGAATGAGTATCCTGTCTCCACCCAGGAAATCACATAGCAATTAACCTCAGATTAGAAATCGGTGCTGGTGAATTTCACACAGAAATGAAAAAGCCAAAAACTACCAATTAAATGATTTAACCTGTAATTAGGCCGCATATAAAAAAAGTATCAGATTCTTGTAGTCCTCCCTCCTCACTTTTTTGGGATAAGGCCAAACTTTTTTTATTTTGCATTTTTCTTAAATTAATGTTTTCAATCCTCAATTTTTGATGGATGATATAGGCCTAATTGTGTTATTAACCAACCACAGTCATTTTCATGTGATTTTAAAGAGCTCTAGAGGGTCCTTTCCTTATAAAATTAAAATAAAGAAGTCTTGCCATTTTTCTGATGCGGCTGAAAGTTGGTGGTAATGTCAATTTTCGGTCAAAACAGCCATATTTTTAGCATCATTCAGTAAAAAAAATTAAAAATAAAAACCACCCTTATGATCCTCACTTTTCAGAGGCCAAAGCTACGAGAAACTAAAAATTAATTTTAAGGGACCGAAACTGCATGGGTTCTACCTTCCGATTGGTCACAGTGGAACTTGTGATTTATTTTAGCCAATCAACATGATGTGGTGGGTGGTAGGGCTTTAGAGGGCAAGAGCTTATATTTGGAAGCTGTATTTTAATTGGTTACTGAAGTGACTATATGATGTTATTAGCCAATAACAAATGCTGTATGAATGTTAAGTAGGTTGGGCTCGGGGGGGGGGGGGGGGGGGGGGAAAAAAAAAAAAAAAAAAAAGGGGAGGGGGGTGTGTGAAGCAAACATAAGGAGGAACTCAGGCAGAGATTTCTCCTTTGCCAGCCCTTTACAATATTGATGGTATAACCGCAAGCGTATAATTAGCAAAATTGGATTTAAAGTGTTTGAATTTTTGTATTCATGTTGCTAAAAATTCATGAGCAGCAATCGAATTGATTGAAAGCGATGAAAAAAATATAAGTTCTGCCTTAGAGTTTTCAAAAAAGAAAATTGGGAATTACTAAGCACTCACTCAAAACAAATGACTCACACCTGCCTAGAGTGTTTGATGCTTATGTTTTAGATCGAATAGGATGCATTATTGCATATGAACTTGCCTGGAGCATGCATATTAGTCTTTTTTGCATAATTCCATTAGTAGTAGTACTTAGTAAATTGCAGCTTGTGTGTAGCTCGGAGTATTCAGTTTTTCATAAAAATAAACAATTCTACCCCTATCAGGGAATTTGTTGTTACCCATGATCGTAATTACAGATGTCGGAAGTTAGAAATAAAGAGAACCCGTGGAGGTGGTGGAATTTGATTTTGGGTAGAGGTAAGACTGTGAGAGGCTGCAAGTGTTTTTGTGCCAGTTAAGCTGAAAATGCGGCCCTTTTCTCTACCCACAAAGCAAATTTTGGTGCAATTTGGACTAAAATGTTTCAAAAAAATTCGTGAATTCCTAAGTTTGTGGCAGAGAGTTGAAGCAAATTCCTAAAATAGAAAGTTGCTCTTGTTATTATTTTCAACATTTCAAAGAAAAATGATCCATTTTGGAGATTTTTCCAAAGACAGGGAAGTGAAGTGAAAGGCTCACAATCCTGTGCCAGACTCGCCCGCAGACCAATGTTGGTTGCCCAGCCCTGAAATGTAGTGTAAATATATACCAAAACAAAGTGTAATTTGACCGTCATTGGTTTGCAAGTAAATATAAGCCTAACTGAGAACCAGAGCAATGGTGGTTTCTTTTGCATCGTGAAAATTACTAGCCACAAATTTAAAGTTTTAATAATGTGGTATTTTTTTAGTACCGCTTT
Source organism: Ophioderma brevispina (assembly GCA_023653785.1). NCBI lineage: Eukaryota > Metazoa > Echinodermata > Ophiuroidea > Amphilepidida > Ophiodermatidae > Ophioderma > Ophioderma brevispina. The sequence continues at coordinate 5,697 of JAMKCH010015335.1, read as the reverse complement.
GTATCATCAATTTAAGGTGTTTCCCTTTACCCGGAAAAAAGGAGGAGAAATGTTATCCTATATAATCAGTACTACGTCAAAACTACACTTCACATGGGGTGTTCAGAATGAACCAAAATTACATCAAAATGATATCTCTAGGGTATACCTTTGTGAAAATTAGGTCATTTGAGTCCGAAATGGACACAAAAAAACATCAAAATTTTTGCGTACAATTTTGTCAATCCAAACGACAATTTCAAGAAGCTCTAACAAAAACAGGAGGTAGTTTGAACAATGCCACCCCCCCCCTATTATGGTAAATGATATGGTGAATATTTTAACATAAATTAAAAAAAAACACTGGGCTTATTTTGTTGTAGATATGGTCATTCCAAATAGAAATTCAAAATTTTTGATCACTAAAAAAAGGCCAAATTTTGGCCAAAATTGGCCAAAATATGGATTATATCTCAAAAAATGTGTTGATTTTGGCCATTTAGGCCAAAATCGGAAACTGCATGTAATTTTATCCTAGAAAAAAGTACATTGATCAATATTTTAGTGTTTCACATCTAAATAATTTTTTCACACCGTGTCCGCCAAACGCAAGTCAGATTTTGAATGCTGTCGTCAAGATATACCAAACAAAGTGTAATTTGGACCGTCTCATGGTTGCAAGCAAGTACAAGATAAGGCCTAACTGAGAACCAGAGCAATGGTGGTTTCTTTTGCATCGTGAAAATTACTAGCCACAAATTAAGTTTTAATAAGTGGTTTTGTATAGTACCGCTGTGTATCATCATAGGTGTTTCCCTTTTACCGGGAAAGGAAAAAAGGAGGAGAGGAGAAATGTGATCCTATATAATCAGATACGTCAAAAACAGAACTTTCACATGGGGTGTTCATAATGAAATCATAATTTAAATTTGGGTGTATTTTTAGTCTGGTGGAGAAAATTGCTTACCATTCGTTCGTTCTTTTGCAAAGGTCATTTTGGCCTAGAAATCGGGTTATGAAAGACATGTATATCCCCATTTATATAAAAATGAAATTGAATGAGCCACACCCTGTCGGGGTTTGACCGATAAGGCGGGGGTTAATACATGTGAAATGGAAATGGTTTAAAGGCTATTTTACCAGAAGAACAGAAAAGGGGGATCACCTGTGATGGGGCAATTCACTTTCAGTTTCTGACAGCTGAATCAAAACTGTCTGCGGACTAGACCAGAGGGGTTTTGAGTCAATCCCACAATGCACCAGTTATGGAAATTTCACTCAATAGGGTCCTGTGATCCCATAAAAATCCTATTCTCTAACACATAAAAACCTTGACTTCCGTGCTCATTTTTGGCCCACAAGGGTTAGTTACTTAGGATGTTTCATCGCGATGTTTATTTCGCTTGGGTACAGCCTCCTACGTATTGTAGCACCACTGTCAGTGTGTATAATCTGCTGTAGTGGGCATACGACGTGGGATGGGGAAGAATATGAGCAGGGCGACCCGATCTCGTGTGCCGGTAGTTTCATTTAGTAAGGGTATACGCGTGTGTGTGTATACGTTTGTAATTAGTCCCTGCCACGAGTAATGAAGTAAGCCGATGTAAAATAGATATTTGTGATTTGTGAGTGTCAGGGTGATGTGTTGATTGAGATTGTTAGGACTATGTGTGTACATGGAGATAACTAATGGTGTGTACGTGGATATGTTGCGGAAGGCGGGAGAGTATGTGATTTGGGTTGTATACATGCCCGTATACAGGACTGTCTGTTTTGCGGCCGCAGACTTATGGTTGCATGATAGCAGTGGATGTAGACAGTCATGTATACATGACCACTTACATGGGTGTGGTGAAATTACGCATATGAACCATTGTGCAAATAAAATGTAATGTAAGAGTGGGATTATTTGTTTTGCAAAAAGATTATGGAGGAAAAAAAACAGGGTTTGTCCTCCGGTCAGTTATTATATGACATAATGCGGAGGAAAACCACAATTGTGGTGTCATGTTCGCGGAGCCTAATTGAGTGCAGGATTCGGTTCCATCCAGTATTTTGTTTCTTGTACGAAGGAAACTCGTAGATAGATCAAGTTATTTTTTATTTCTTTTGCGACCAAATACGTGCACTATTGTAACTAGCAGAAGTAGATGTGAGGCAAAATGTAGCAGCTTAACCAAAATCAATCAGAAAATATTTTGAAGTGCATTTAGTGATCCTAGCACCTCATTGTTGTTTCACAGATATCCTGGAACAACTTATTTCCAAATTAAATTGTTTTGACAGTGCGTTTTAATGTTATGCCAACTGTGTGCATCACGCCCCATTGGGAACTAAATACGAAGTTACACACATACTATCACTTAATCATACATGTCAATGATAAAAATTCCAAATTTTTGTTGGCACGTAGAAGGAATGCTGTGCATCACAAATTCCCCTTGGATAATTGCAATCCCCAGACAACTGATATAATACCAAAAGATGCAAACACAACACCGTTTGTTAAAATGTTCACCACATTCAGAACTTTATACAATCATGCTGCCACAGTAGAAGATTGTTAAGTGGGGTAGGTAGTACAAATATGTTACAAAGGGTTTTTTTTTTGTTTAATATGTTCATGAATGTACCGGTAGAATTTATATTAGCCTATGTTTTTACCAGTGATATTCCAAATAAGGACATAACAATGTCTAAGTAATTCTAAATGATAGACTTAGTCCAAGTTACTCATCCTGCCTGTAAAGTGCGGTAAATAACAAAAACACCTTGCTTATAAAAAAATCGGCTCTTCAAAATCTGTTCTACCAAAGCTTAATTGCCTCCTTTATATTAATTTTATTAGTCCTGTAAATTTAATAATTTTTCATATAAAATCACGATTTTCAGCCAAAAAAGGTGTTTAAACCAAATTACCCTAGTCCCCCTGGCACCATTAAGGGGCACAATGGCATGAGAAAATCAAACACCTTGCTAAGTTACGTACACCGCGTCCAAAAGTGCCATCCTTACCACAATATTGCCAACATCTTCCTATTTTAAATACCATATTATATATTTTTTAATGTCAGTCAAACATCAAGCTTAAGGGTTTGCAGAATGATTAAATTCTCGATGATTTTTTTTTAAATGGATAAAATGTCCTTGCAACGTACTGAAACAAATATAAAAATAAAAAGTGGGTCACCGACTTCGTTTTCGAGAAAAATGCAATCCAAAAAGGGTTTTACGATCACCAAATTACCACGTAACCCTATGGGAAATTTCACAATTAATGCTGAAATACACCACAGAAAAAATCTGTTCGATGATTTTTTTTGTTTTCACTTATGGGTGGACCAAAAATTACAGCGTTAAATGGTTTTAAAATAAAAAAGTGGTGTTACCGACTTACTTTTTCTGTAATATCGCAAAAAAACGTAAAAAGGGACTTTCCAATAGTATTTTCGTTTTCACATTTTATTCACATGGTTAGGTACTAATCAGACGCAATTTAAATTAGTCACGCCACCCAAACCATCAACGCGAGAAGTGAAACTTGCGACGCCTCAAGAACAGATCACTTTTTATTCATGCAGTCGAGCGTTATGCGTGCGCTTTCTAGGATTGAGCAAAAGTGGTGGGTTCTGGTTCGATTATAGAAAAAAAATCTGATTGGCGCAATTGACAGAAGTAGGCCTATGTTATTTCTTCTGGTTCGCCCAAAACTAAATTTTGAACTAATAGCCCAATTTCATTGAACTTTGCGCCCATGTAGATCTGTGTAAAAACTTGAAATAAGGATGACCAGAGAGACGGTGGCACAGCCTAATCCATGCTACATTTCACCTTAACATGAATAGTTGTTTTTCTATTACCGATTTCGGAGTGGGTGGAATTAACTGTGGTTTTTTTTTTTTTTTTTTTTTTCTTGAGATGATGAAAACGGATAAATTCCATTTCGTTGATATTCAAGTAAAGAAGAAAATCGTATCAACCCGGTTTAATATAGATTTGCGTTTAAGTGTTAAAATGCCAACGAAACATAGACAAGTTAACAGCATACACCCATCAAGTACCGTGGGAGGCAAACAAACTTGCGGTTTTGAGGTAGTGCCAGAAGCATGTTGCAAATCCCTATTCAATACTGGGCTAATAAAAGTGGTTAACCCACTAAAACGGCGGGTTTTTGTTTATATCTTGGGAAATGAGATGGATGGAGGGGCTCAAATTTCAGACGGACAATGAGAAAAATACGGCCTTTATTGACATCCAAAATGATACTACTTCCGGGGAATCAGGGGGGTCCCAAAATCGATCGGAACACGCCCCTTTAATTAAAAGAACATGTATTTTAATAGTTAAGACCCCTACAAGAAAGAGACATATTTGTGTATTTTTCTTCAAGTTGGTCTGTTTGTTGCATTTCAAAGTGGAGATGGGCGGCCTAACATTGGGAAATGGCAGCTATGTTATTTGTCCAAAACCGACATCTATCCCGTGAGTGATGTATCCCAAATGTGTACGAAAAATAGGTTACAGATATTTCCTTAGTCAGACTATATCGTCTCGAACCAACGGGACAATTGGGTATCGTGAGTGGAAAACAAGTCAAAGAAAAATTACGCTTGTAACTGTCGTTTTGCGCTCTGCGTTTTATTGGAGTAAAACTCGTGGGAAAAATTGTCACCAGCACGTGAAAGTTTGAGAAGCATCCGCTTCGTTTGTGTGCGTTGTACGACGACCACCAAGCTGCTGGACGCGCGCTTGTAATTAGAAGCAAAAAAATCAGCTTTGGATCCCTTAGTAACAAATAAAGCGCAAATCAATAAAATGTCAACTCATTTTATTTTTGTACACTCTCATAATAAATATTTTATGCACAACAAGTGATGGTCAACTGTGTACTCCTTCATGTACCTCGTCTTCAACCCATAAACGCCACTAACGCGATGTCTTTTTAAAGAACTATTCTTGTTTAGCATGATTATGAAATGTGTTGGGGATTAAACTTTGGAACACTTTTGTCCCTAAGAATGACATGTGTTTATAAGTACTGCTATAGTAACATTGCTATGCATCATTGATTGATTCAAAACATCCCTCGGGGATAGAATAATAAGTGTTTTTATTCAGTAGTTGACTGCTTCATATTTGTTTTTTTTTTAATTTTGTGTGTGTGTGTATTATGAGTGTCAGTCTGTGTACTGAATATAGAGGATGTTGAGAGGTGAGTGGTACATAGAAATGAACGTTGTCGGCGGTTTATTTTTCTTGACGTTGTGGGGTTATTCATCACATTTACTACGCTACTTTAGTCTATAACAGAATAAACTGTAATCTAGTATTGAGGTTTTTCGGTAAATGAGTAGAAAGAGGATGTTTTATTTCGTAACTTTATAGGCCTGTGGCACAATCAAGAGGGCTAAGAAAAATGAGTAGTTAGTAAAAAAAAAATGAAAAATGAAAAAATTAAAAAAGTGTCTTTTAAGAGAAAAATTTTTTAATTTTCGGTTTTTTTGTTTTTTTAAAGAAAAAAGAGAAAAAACTTGACTTTGTAAGAGATTTTTTAGAAGAAACCCCACAATGTAGCTTCCTGTGCATTTGTGTGTGCACGCTAAGAAAAATAAAAGTTTGTCTTTATAGCTCGATAGGTACAAGGATGGTTTGCTTGTGCCATATTCCCTTCTGCCCAATGGGACAATGTTTGTTGTATAGCAAAGTGGTTATGCCTCA
>JAMKCH010015334.1:0-50749 GCA_023653785.1 Ophioderma brevispina | reverse complement strand
TATGATTGCCGCAAAAGATATGAAATACGTTACAAAATATACTGGCTTGGTTGAAAATTCATTTCAAGATACTCTAGTGTTCGTCAGTAATTCTGAAACAAAATTCTGGCTACATGTGCGTAAACCCGCGTATGTGCGTATCATTAGAAGAGTAAACTTCTAAAAGAATGCAGGTAGCCTAAAACAGGCCCTGTTTTTTTTTTAACACTTGTGTTCGCTGGCCATCTCCAGGAAAGATTAATAAATACTCATTTGAGTAAATAATAGCGAAGTTACGTTGTCCAAGTATGTCAGGGTGGAGCCGGTGGAGGAGCAGTCGGTGGAGGAACAGCCCATAGACTTGCACATAAAAAACTGAAAATACACCAAATTTCTGACCTTTTTACCTGAAAAAGTATTCACAGTAAGGAAATCTTTCTTTTTCATAAGCATTGTTAAATACATAAAGATGCAAATTCTGCAAAGAAACACCATGCATTTATACAGGGTGAGTAAAATTATACTAAAAATACCTTTTTGTGACATCATTTCACATCGTTAAAATGTGTCTTGATCATGTTTTAAAACACAAGAAATATATGATAGATAATATATGTATACAGGGTGGTTCATATTGTATAGGGTGGATGTATTTCATGACGTTTTTTGTGTAATTTAAATTCATCTTCAGCATGCGTATCAGTCACATGCTTTATTTTGTACCTGTAGGCACATATTTTAAGTGAATTATGTGTTTTTATGATGCATGTAGGGCAAATCATGCTTTATACATCAGTGTATATTCAGAAAATGTTTCCGGTGTATACGTGCAGGACCCTATTTTCAGTGTGAGAAATACAGAAGGATTGCCTTCCATTTTTATCACCCTATATAATTTTATCAAAGGAATGCTGGTTTTAGAAGATACATCCCCACCATTTATTTTCTGGCTACACTGTTTTTTACTATTTTATTAAGTTCAAATTCCATAGCATCAAGACACTTGAGCACCAGAAATTTTGCTCATACAGGGTAATTTTATTTCTGATCACCCTGTATAATCATAAGTACACAAGAATATGGGTTATATCTGTTTTTAAAGCAACTTGCTTCCATTAACAATGACCAGGAAAATATTTACTTTTAAAAATAGTATGAAAATCTTTTATACATGTATTTTACACTTCAGAAAATAAGCATAATTTTGACCACCCTGTATATTTAACAAAATGTATTGTGAACTATTTCTTCCTTGCTTGTTCAAAGGGCCTAAGCAATACCTTTCTGAATCCATATTTATTTTGATCTACATATCATTCAGAAAAGGAAACCACACAGTTCACCATGCCAAGAAAAATGTTAACTTTTTTGTTGTTTCACCCTGTATATTTCTGACCTACCCTGTATAATAAAGTTGTCCTTAGCTGCTTTGGCATCATTGTTATATAAGCTTTCCAAAAATGTGTACTTTTAATGGTCTAGAAAGTAATGATTAAATGTAATTCTCTGTTGAATAAAAAAGGCACAATTTTTTGTTATTTTCTACCATATAATATTAATAGTTGGGACCAATTTATGAAATGCAACCTTATATAGATTAACAATACCGCTATTACAGCCTGTTCATTGCCCTTCAAGGAAGACTGGCACATGTTGAATAGGGTGCCCTAAATTTTGGTCAATTTGTATTGCTTTTATATGTGTTTTTTTTTTCACCTTAAATGAAAAAAATTCTAAAACATTTTCTTTGTGTGTATATATAAATCATACATTTTGTAATAGCCCCACTCCAGAGCGGTTTATTCCAATGGCTTAGGTTACACAACTGAAATGCAAGAAAGTACACATCAGACTTGTATAAATTTGCCTGTAAACCATTCATACTGGTCCATTGGCCTTCTTATTAATGTCAAGGGCAGAATTCTATATGAACAAAGCAATAGATCAACGAAGTCTATTTAAAGACTAACTCGGAGATTTCGAAATATATACTGTATTAATTAAAAATAGTGAACTAGAACTAAAAATAGTCACCTAAAATGCTCAATTCCAAGTTTGAGATGAATAGGACTTTTCGTTTTGCTTTAGTAAACATTTATGTATATCATAACAGATACTGTGTAATAATAAAAATTCTGGATTCAGAATTTTATTACAAAGTTGTGATTTTCTCCATGAAGGAGGTCGACTTGAGCTAATTGCTATATTTCACACAGTGATTAGTATGTGGACCAGCATCAGGCGTGTAGCCAGCCCTGTGGTTCCGAGGGGCAATTTCCCGGTAGGTGCAACAAATGTCCCGATCACAAGCAAAAATTTCCCGGTCGCAAGGCAAAAGAATCTGAAAAGGGGCTGATTTAATTAACATGAATCTTCATGTTCTATTTCCCGATTTCCCCTCACAACTTTTTTCAGAGGGGGCACTCTGCCTCCTTTGCCCCCACCTGGCTACGCCACTGACCAGCATTATTTTATATGCAAAAACACAATTTCTTGAAATGTTGAGGGCGCCATCTTCAGGAGATCTCTGAGTCAGGCTTTAATGAAAATCCTTTCGTAACGGGTGGCGGGTGGACGAAAAAGGTCAATTTCGTTTGTAAAAATGTTATTGGCCGGAAGACATTTGATAGCCAAAACTTTCAATATTCAGGCTTCCTTTCTGATTTGGACCGGGAGGAGGGTTGAGGGGTTGGTCAAGAAAGGGAAATAAGACTTCATGTGTTCTGGTTTGTTCCTTTTAAGCATACATTGACAAAATTTGCCAGTACCTTTTTATTATGTACATGAATTCAAGCAAACTTGGTTCTTAATAATTTGAATTTGTGTACATACCGTATTTATAGTGTGATTTCTAGCAAAACTAAGAAACAGAGATGACATAATTATGAAAAATGTAAGTTTGTTTTCATTCATTGTATGATGAGGAAAAGATACAAAATTTCTCACAATCTTACTCTAATTCAGTCACCATGTTTAAAACTAAACATAAGCTCATTGATGGATAGCGTTTAGTAATAAAATGTATTTAGTCTTGAATAAAGAAAAGGAAAACAAGAGAGTTGTCCAATTACTAAACAGGTTTTTGAGTAATTACATTGTATAACACATGTAAATAGCAATGACATGCTCTATTGACTTCATTTTCAATCAAGTACAGAAATTTGTCTGTGTTGGTGGTAAGAACCACAGAATTGACGCTCCTAATGAGTCAAGTCGAAATTCAAAATTTGCGAAACAGATTTTGTTGGTAGATTTTCACTGAAATATTTGATGTTTTGACTTGTGCAATGCTTCTTCTTCGTCAAATACCTTTCATTTAAATGATTGTTTGCATGAGGGCACAGTTGATGTAGTTATTTAGTGCTTATGAAATCTGTTTCGCAAAATATCAGGTCCTATATAGGAGGTGATATATGTTGCGAAACAGATTTTGTAGTAGATTTCCATTGAAATATTTAATGTTATGACTTGTGCAATATTTCTTCTTCGTCAGATACCTTTCATTTAAATGATTGCTTGCATGAGGGTACAGTTGATGTAGTTATTTAGTGCTTATGAAATCTGTTTCGCAAAATATCAGGTCCTATATAGGAGGTGATATATGTTGCGAAACAGATTTTCTTTGAACAATTTGAATTTAAATAAACTGTAAGATTCTTCTGAAATACTTTCACTAAGTTTTTGAGTCAACATGACATTAGTTGCAATCACATTTGCATCTTCCCAGTGTTTACAATTTTTTCCTAAAATTACCACTCTTCCCACCTTAAAAATCTGTTTCGTTTTGTTTTGTTTCTTTGCGCAAAATATCATAAGCCCCATTGTTTTTTTGATACTAATACTGTAAGCGACTTTGTTCGTTGGAGGAGTCACCTGTCCCAACCAATTTCTCTTCAAGCCTCCAAAAATCAAAATCCAAGTTTCGACATGTAGAATCAAGTTATTGTGAAATTTAAAGTGTGCATATATGAGAGATTTTTAAAACAATTGTGTCCATACTTTATTTCATATAACTTTGAAATCGGCATCAAAAATATACATAAAATTTTTAAATTTGGCTTAATGCCTGCACGTGAAAACCAAATGATTTTTAATTTGCTAATTCAATGTAAACATGGCTGATTTAGTATTATTTGCTCCTATAGTAATAGAAATTTCACAATTTTTGCTCTACCACAGAAGTAATTATCAGCTGAACCTTTCACCTGAGGATATTTATATTGATAGCAAGCTTGGGCCATGGGATCACAAGAAAAATTGTTCATTTTGATTCAATTACTTCGCAGAATAACATTTTTCCACTATAAATAATAATAAATTTATAATTAACCATTTATTGGGTGTGGCAATTGAAAGGTTGCACATTTATGAAGTGAATAAAATGCCATCTCAATTCTTTTCTGAATATCAGTGATCAAGGAACATACACTATGATACATTGACTCAAGCAAAATAATGACATTATTGGGATAAGTAAAATCACCTGGATTCAGTGGACAAGGATCAGATCCCCTTGGTGTAGTGGAACTGCAGAACCTTTGTTACTGTCATGCAGTTGAATAGATGTCGGGTTTAATATCGTTATCCCCGCCCATGTTTGGGTAGACGTTTCATCATAGAAGTCTCAAGTACGCAAATGAAGCAATTGGCATTTGATTCCGTCAGACTGTATGATGTTTGGCGTAGCGCAGGAAGGCATCAATGGCAACTTTTTTGTATAACTGGACTTCTATATGAAACGTCTATCCAGTTGGATTGAGCTGCCTGTTCGCGATAAAAATTAAACTGTGAGGTTCTACTGTGAGTTCAATAATTTTGACTGTAGAGTTCATCATTTATTAAAAAAGAAACTCATTGAACAAAACTCACGGGGGATATGTTTCTTGGTAAGATGTGACCTAACATTTTTGTGCAGAACCAAGTCCATAACTTATTGCGGGACCTCATTTCTATTCAATTTACCACTAGGTATTTAGAAAAAATTTACAAAAGAAGGGGGTATGGCGGACAATCTGGCACTGGTTTTTTTTAACATATCACAAAAAGTGGTCAACCAAGGGGGTGAAAATTGAAGTACATTGTAGAGACTTTTTATACTGCTTTTAACTAGACAAACCATATTTTATGAAAAGACATGTGTGAGGCTTAATCTTACATTGATTATATGTTACGAATGAACAGTAGAGCATGACCTCCATTTTTATTAACACTTTCATGATAACTTATAAGACCCCTTTCAAGTTGATATGCTTTGATAAGTGATAACCCAAATCATATAGGTGACAAATCACGCAATAAGGTTGAATTTATGCCAAATTTCATGTTGTGGGTCACTAGAAATATTTTTAGAGCCAAAGGAATGCTAAAATCCTCATATTTACTAGTTTTGACATCAAAAAGTTTGTCTAAAAAATTTAAAAAGGCTTAATCCTTGTATTACTTCATGTGTTTGCAGACAACCAATGAAGTAATTATTGCACCAAACATTTTGGAAAAACTCCGTGAAATGAAATATTTCAGACTGATCATTGCCTGTGTTGCGGCCGTGACATTATGTCAACAATGCATAAGTTGGCACTGTCTTTCAAGACAGTTATGGGTTAAATTAAAAACTTTCTATGTTAGTTAGCAATGACTTATCAAACTAATATTTGTTACATACAAAAAGTTATGTACAACTGGCCTATATGTATAAATTATTTGATAATAAAGGTTGTCCAAATTAAAATTTCCATATATTAGCACATAATGCATTGTTTCATTGTAGAAGAGAAAAATGCCATCATTTTCCTTTTAAAAAGTTAAACTTGTGTAATTGGGCTACAATACAACAAACTCTAGTAATAACACCATGAAAACCTGCCTTTCAGCTCCCACATTACATCAAATGCTATACAATACGGTGTTGCGGACGTTACCTTTTGTTGACTTATACTACTGATTGTGGCTGTTCCAAGACCGTTTAAAACATTGCAGATATTCTTGTTGTCAAAACTTTTTTACATGTATCAAATGACCAGAAATGAAATATTGGTACTTTTACAGGACTCAAATCAAGTAAAACCAGTACCTGTGTCAAACCATACAGGCACTTAATTTGATGTTATATTGGACTAGCCAGTCTCCATATTGTAGAGTCCATGATGTTGAAGTAAGGGTTTATGTAATAAAAACTTGTGAAATAAGTATGAACTTAAGGTTTTCCTAAAATTTATTTTGGAAAACAAATTACAATAATATCATTCAGAAACTTTTGAGCTTAATTTTTCTTAAATCTGCAAAAAATAAAGGAATTTTTGCTGTTATTTTCACTAAATGGTATTAAATTTATATACTGCACATGGTATTAACCCTCAAAATGTAACATAGAGGCTCTTGGCGTCAATTATATAGTTATTGTTCAGCCACTTTCCCTAGTATTTTCTGACATAGCAACTTTAGCATGTGGACCATTAATGTTGCAAGGTGTAACGTCCGCAACACCATATCCTTACATGTTCATTTTGGCTTTTGTATATTACGTTTTTTTAATGTTTTTGTCTTGTTTCCTTGTTCTTAGCTTCTGAATAATAAAATAAAAATTAAAACCAACATATCTATCATTTAAAATTCTAATAGCACGGATACTAGGTATGATTTGCCTGTCAACATTCAAATGTAACGCCGCCAAAACCAAAGCCAGTTGATTTCTACCTGTGAAAAGGGTAATTTGCAGGTAAAGAAATGAAAAAAGAAGTTAACTTTATTGAAATAGGGCCATCTTTTAAAAAAGTGCTGTTCTATATAAATGTTTTTTACATACCTCTATCAGATGCAAAGTTTAATGCCTATTAATGAATGGTTTACAATTACAATTAAAATCATAATAAAATAATATTTTTTGAACTACAATTAACTAGATGATTGTTTGTTTAGTCTAAAGTAATTGAAATAGGTTACAATTAAATAATAAGTACAATATTTTCCAAATCTGATGAAGATTAATAAAGAAAAGAGATCAATACATTATTTTTCCGGCAACATTGACATCAAGTAACGTCCGCAACACATTTTGCAAACTAAATTTAAATAGTAATAAGATAAGTAAAATTAAGCTAAAAAGAAAGTGGCTCTTGTTATTTTATCATGTGGTAATAAACAAATAGAGATATCTTCTTGATTATATTCTATTATAAGAAAAACCTTGCTATTGTGTTGCGGACGTTACAATGTGTTGCGGATGTTACAAGTTGTTGACGGAAAAAGAACAGACATCATACAGGGAAAAATAAAAAGATGGGGAAGTGTTGCTTGGTTCTGTGGGAAGTGAGTTAGAGGCACTTTAGTTAAAATATACAAAAACACAAAAACTAAAAAACACCAAATTGTAAAAAAAAAAAAAAAAAAAATGTAATGTTGCGGATGTTAGCCAAAATGTTGACGGAAAATTATCTTGTTTTCTAGTGCATAGATTTTAAAAAACTAATGACGATATCAGAATTTATTTTGTTTCATATATTATGGTATCAGATGAAATATTTGTAATGCTAAGCAATTATACACCTTGCTCTAATTTAAGGCAATGCATCGGCTAAAGTTGGTGGAAATTGTTGACGGAAAATGTAAGTCCGCAACATCATTTTGATGACCACATAATTAGAATCAAGGAAAACATGTGAGAGTCCACTATATTCTGAAAAGATCTAACATTGGACAGATGCTATGAGAAATCGAATATACATGGGTGTCTTTGTTGCAAGGCAGGTAATTAACTTTGTACTATTTGCTAGGTTGACAAAAATTCCGTCAAATTTGGCTGTTTAAGCATGTTAAGCCAAATACATGGATGAATCACCCAACTGGTTAAGCTATGGGAGGCCTAAGCTAGGGTCTATATTAATATACATTCACAAAATCAATTCAGCTTGCTGATACACTTTTTTGTGTGGGGCTCCTCAAAGGGTCATTAGCTTTTTGTATATGTTAAAAAACAGAGCATTGTAACAACACGGTGTAAATTCAACGAAATGGGGTTAACGCGAGACAAGTTACTGTAAGTTAAGTTTTGTTTTCTGCACAAAGATTTAGTCAACAGTCTGCCAAAAATTTCTTTCATGATTTTTGTTCATCGTTGTTTTCCTTTATCGGAAAAAATGATGAAGATATGGTCAAAGTTTTAATGGAACGCACAGTAGAAGCTAAGATTTATTTATTCGTTGAAAGAGGACGAGTTACACGAGTATCTTGTGCTTTGGTCATGAAAAAAACATAGCTCAATTTAATCTGGTGATGAGCCCTGAAATCCTTTTATCTGGAAGTACAGAGCCATGTTATTTCCAATACAGTTGAAAAGTAATTGTAGTGCTTTATCCTTGAATACCGAGCGGATTACTGGATATCAACAGTGCTATTATTTGCTCGAGTCAATGCTGCATGATATATATCTACTGGTCACTGATATTTAGGAAAAGAATTGTGATGACATTTTATTCATTGTCAAGCAAATGTGAAACTTTTGCACTTGATACAGCGTATTGAAAAGGTATAATGAGCAATATTAAATGCACACGAAATCGACTTTGCCGATATGCGTAACCAATGTCCTTATGCAAGCATCTTCTCTCTTTGATCCCATGGAGTATTTGCATTAGTGCACAAATCAGAACTTTCACATTTTAGGGGCACTAGGCCTGTTATTGAAATCTCTCACTGCACTTTAAAATAGAGTATAAATGTCTCACCTTTTCTTTGTTTAGGTGTGCTGCCAGTATTCCCAGCTTGGTCATAATTCCTGACTCTCTATGATTGTTCTTTGGAGGTTGCACAACAGAAGTTCTCTCACAACCTTCATCTTTTCTTCACTACAGTAATTAGATTATTTGTTATCAATGGTTGGCGCCTCACTTTTTTCTTGAGTTTCACTGAGGGTATAGGTTTGTTAACATTTAAAACCTGTACTTCTTGGCCATGGTGTTTAAATCCGGGTGGTCTCACATAAATAGGTCCACTAGAAGTACTGCTACATGGTGATGGGGGAATGTGATCTTCAGTGTCTGTGTTTTCTCCCTCTGAAGAACTTCCACTCAAGGAGGTTACGGCAACCCGTTTACCTGACCCAGCAGATCCTGGAGGGTTTTGAGAGGGAGATGATTCTCTATCCCGTTCCACTTGGGGTTCTGGCTCACACTTGTTGCTTCTGCCATGCTATACACCATTTGTTAACCAAAACATTCCCCTTGATTAGATGCGGCTTGGCTTATAGAATTACATGGTACACATGTCTGCATAGCACATCCTATTTGTACATAACTTCATGGTATTGTGGTAATGCTGCCAGCAAGGTATTGCCATATTTAATTTCTGTAAACAACAAAAATAAAACAATCATTTAAGATACACATGTAAGACATGAAACATGTTTCTTAATGCAAAATGTTGCTCACATTTCAGTAAATTTCTGAAAGAACTTACAATCCTGTAAATCTTATACTACTCAAAGGTTCCTCACTATGACTTACAATTAAATGTAAATGGCAAGCACATCTGTATTCTCTCTTGATATTTTGAAAAATACACTGAGATCGGTGATTAAAGTGACAGTCCTGAGGAGATTTTTTTAAGGTCAGTTGTAGATCACCTACCGAGAACGTTTTGAAGGTGCATTGGACAAACCACTGCAAAAGAAAACCGCAATCTTTCTTTTGAACTAGCCCGCTATCGTAATCATCCCTATAGAAAACCGCGCTTTGATTTTCTGTCATGTATCGTGTATGACAGAAAATACTAAATCATCATCTTATTACATAAAGACGGCGTATTTGGCTTATTCGCTTCAAGTGTGATCCATTACATTGGTAAGCATTCCAAATATGCAAAAAACCAGGGTTCAAGAAAAACTGGTAATGCATTTTTGTGGAAATGTCCTTGTGTCAATCGATCTCTTTAATCGTACTGCAATACTTCCTTTTGTTGGTGTAAAGCCTCCTTAATAGTCAAGCCTAATTAAGCATATTGTGCTGCCTATTCAGATTTACTGGAGATTTGGACAGCAGTTTGGTAATGTATTTAACGACACCTCAACACATTGAGTCATAGTGTTATCGTGATCATAATTAAAATACATCAAACATTTTACAAGACAAACTGAAACTAATAACTTTGATGAACATTTTATTATAGTTAATTTTAATTACAAGCTGTATGATTTATATATACGGTATATAACCTAGGTATCACACCTTTACCAAAAAATGTACGAAGTGTGAAAGGATATCCTCCCTGGCAGAAAATAGGTACATGCAATTGTACCTATTTTGTACCTAATTTGTACCTGAGACTGTACCTAATGTTTTTAAAGTACGTCAAGGTACAATGTATATACCTAGTTTATGCCTTTAAAAATTTGTTGCCCAGAAAAAGTACCAAATTTGTACATAAAATATACCTTTCCTGTCAGAGTAACCAGGAGGCATCACAACTAATTTGAGCTGAAAGGATTTTTACTGCTGTAGCTATATAGCTACAGTGGCTGATCCAGGATATTTGGAACGAGGGGGCGTGGAATTGGCTGCCAATAACACAGCTACAATTGCACCGCTGTGGTGGGCGCAGGAGGGGTGGAAGGTGGCAGGGGCTGATTTTGGCAGTATAGGAAATGGACCAAAAATGGGGCAATTTTTTGTTGAAGTATTTCTAGAAATACTGAAGTATCCACTTTTCATAATTTTTACTAGAAGAAACTACAACTCGCTTGGTGATGAATAAGGTGTCATATGAAAGGAAGTCAAATTTAGAAAATTCTCACATTAGATTTTGCAGATTGAGTGTTTCTATTTGGAATAATAGGTGTTGTAAATTTTCCCTAAATTATTTTTTCCTAAAACAATTTTTTTTAAAGAATGAAACACTTGATTAAAAAAAGCCAATGTGAGATTTGGGCAATTCCGGAGTTGCGGACGTACATTTCAGAGACTTTGGGGGCCCAGAATTTTTTAATGATAGAGGCATTTGGATTTATTGCACTCTAATCTGAATTGTCTTTGATAGAAGTATAAAAAAATTACAATCTTATTCCAATACCATTCTTGGTCAGCAAGATAGGCCACAAAAACACCCCCGTTGCGGACGTATTCACAGAAAGTATACTTTTGGAGTTACTTGTGTATCGGTTGCAATCGCTCTGAAGTGTATGGAACACTGCTGGAAACTATATACAGTTTTGTTTGTAAGAGGGACCAAGGTAAAGAAAACCAGCAAAGAAAAAAATCACAGCCATTCTCTTTAGGTTCAAATTTCTTAATTTTTACCGTTGCAGACGTACACTTTTTTGCGTTGCGGAAGTACGTACACTGTGAAATAATGTAAGTATTTCAATATGTACGTCCGCAACAACAAAATGACATTTCTTTCTGAACAATAAACGCTAGTTGAAAATAAATACACATCATACAGAATATACGAGTTAACAACTTTGAAAACTTGAAAACTTAATTTTTTTTAAAAACCAAAAGAAATCTACAAACAAAGTGGTTAAATGTGGCAAATTTGGGTTTACATCCGCAACAAAAATGTTCAAATTTTCATTTAACTTCAAAATGTTTACATTTTGCCATGTGATTTTGATGGAGTTTCTCACTTTTTCATAACCAAAGTGTATCACAAGCCTAAATTGCAATTCGGATATCCTGATTATATCTTCATCTCTTATCATTCCTCATCGACCTGATAATTAACAATATCACCTTCACATTCCCACACAAAATGCAAACATTTCCCGAAATATCAAAATGCTGAAAACTTCCAAATTGTTCATTTTAACAAATTTTGTTACTATCCAACTTATGATGTTGACTTTCCCAACAAAACATTCTGTGCCTTACTAGCTGATTAGGACCCCGGAAAAAAACAAATGCTCTCCCAAAAACATAGGATTGAACAACTAGCAAGGGGGGGAAAAAAAAACAAAGGTGCAACACACGTAGTGAAACCACACAAAATCTATATCCAGCTTACGTCACATCTTATAGATTGTACGGCATGTTTCACAAGGAGGGGTCCAGTAGTTTGGTCTTAGAAAACACACTTTCAGTATAATTTTTGTTTAGCAAGTAGTTTTCAAGATATGAGGACTTATTGAGGGGTGAATGTTACACTTGTTGATGGACACACAATTTTCCCCCTTTTTGCCGAGTAACATCCGCTGAAAAACAGTATTTTTGTAAAAATTGCTCTGAAAAAACAGGATGGATTACCGTGTTGTTCTAATAAACGCACCTGCTCTAATAAAGCCCCCCCCCCCTACGTTTTTGGATAAATTATATGAAAACAATTCAAGAAAATTAGTTAAGCTTACCTAATCGCATGATTTAATGGCGAGGACTGTCGTAATCCGTAACATGTTTATCATAATCGCTCTGTTGTCATCAATACTTTATACAAAGTACAAAGTGAATGTTCGTGACTTCATCTGTTATAACGACTCTTGGACCACCAGAATCTTTTTATAAACTGTGTAAGGGATTTTTGTGGGGGGATTTTTGACTTTCAATTTTTGACTGTAATCTAAACGCCAACTCTTTTGCAAATGCACCGCCCCCCGGGGCATTTATTAGAACCATACGGGTAGTTTGAAATGGTTTGATATGATTAAGTGTCCTAAAATACAAAATAATTAATATACTATCTCGCGACCGATCCCGCTTGGGTCGCCTGCCATCGCAGTGAGTGAATGATAGGCTTTCTTAACATGACCTTGATATGTGACCTTAGGCGAACCCTCATAAAACAAATAGGGTTTTGCATGTAAACTCCATAACAAGTTTGGTCCAATTGCACTTCAATTTCAAATGAGGTCAATTTTACATTTTCAGCCTATTTTAAACTTGCCCCTTCAATGCCTTTGACCTTGGGTTATTTGTTCCTTTGAACCATCAACAAAGTGGGATCCCATTTTGCACCTATGACTGAAGTTGGTTCCAATTGAAATTCAACTTTTCAATGAGGTCAATTTTTAACATTTTCAGCCTATTTTACAACTTGACCCCTCACATGACCTTGACCTTGGCATGTCTGTGACACCTTTGACCTATAAACAAGTGGGGGTGGTGCAACTTGAACCCAAGTTTGGTTTAAAATCCAAAAGTATGAGGAGATTACAAGCACAACCACATCAACAACAACAACAGAAATCAACACACAACAACAACAGACATCAACAACATTAACAGTGGAACAAGTTATCCCTATGTGTCTCCTGCGCTAGGGCAGGCGACACAAAAATCAAATCCTCTCACAAAAAGTAGGTCTAGGTCAAAAAAATCTTGTTTGTTGCCAACAGGTTACATTTGATGGAAATATGGTTGTCATCAAAATATGTAACGTTTGCACTATGAAAATGGATTTTAGGTAAAAAATCATTTTCGGAATCTTGATCAAATTTTCTTTTTGGAGTATGGTGGTCTGCCTCTAAAAACCCTTCCATATAAATGATTATTAAATGACCCAAATTACATTTGATACTAGAAATTACAATGTTATGTAAAATCCTGGGGGGGGGGGCCACCCAATTGCATTGACAAGGGGGTATCATCCGTGTCAAGCATTTTCTAAAAACCAATACATATTTTCGAAAGTGAAGCTTGGGAATTTCAACCCTAAAAACATGTATCAAGTTAGCGCAATTAGCTACCCTAATCGAGTACTTGCTGAAATTTACAACCCCTAAAACAAATATCAGTAGCGCAACTAGCTACCGGGCTACCTAAACAAAGATTTGTCTTTATCCGATACCCTAAAGCAAGTTAATTGTGCAATTATTACCCCTGTATAAGTAAAACAATCCAGAAAACATTATTATTTTTAAACTTATATTACTACTGTCAGTGTATTTTTGCACACTACAGACTATAGGCCTATACAGGCGTGTCTGAGCTTGGTGTAAAATATCAGAAAATATCTGGAGAATGTTAGTTTTTTCAGCCAGGAAATATGAGGATAGGTATTCAACCAAGGAAATGCATTTTGAGCCAGGGACTTAACCCGTATCATCAGGATGGGTGTGTACGAGTGTCCCTTGCAATGTTCACTTTCCAAAAGCACGTTTTCCATCCGAATTTGATAGAAACAATTTGAAATTTGTAAGTGGTTTCAATATAGCAAAATACTGTATGATAAATCGGCTTATTAAAAAGTAAAACAGATTTGATGGATTATTTTGTGTTGATTAATCATATGTAAGTGTCACAGAGAATTCATATAGTGGCGCGGGGAGGGGTATCCCCCTCTCAGGCGAAGCGCGGAATCCTAAAACAATGTCTGCTTTACAAAACATTTTCTCATGCAAATTTGATAGAAACAATTTCATATTTGTAAATGGTTAGTTTTAAAATGTGCATAGGTAAGCCTATGATCGACGGTCTTAAAAAGTAAAATATACATGAAGTTCATAAAGGTTTTATTTGAACTCATTAAATTAGGCCTATGTGAAGTGTTCATGGAGAGTTCGTGTATATGAAGCGGCAGGGAATGGGTCGCGGAAATGAAACCTTGAAGGTATTTATATTTCAATACATTTTCTATGGGTCTATCGTGGAGAATCCACGTTTAGAAAACATTATTTTCGGCACTGATTTCCGCATTGCAGCTCACAGTTAAATTGGCATTTCCCTGCCAATCCGCACTGAAAATTGCCGAATCCGCGCAATTATGCACCCAAATTAAGTCCCAATGTTATTTTAAGAAAATCATAAACCTAGAATTGACTGACAATTAAATAAATTATGAGTTTTAATTGCTCAAATTAGTCCGTTTCATGCGTAAATGTATAGAACAATATTGGTAGCAACGATCAGGCAATCACTAGTCGTCATTTCTCAAACCAAGATAGGCTTGCACTAAAACAATCAGGTGTATGATATCTTTTGGAAATTCGGGGATTTGAAAGGCTGGGTTAGAAGGCAAGTACAGACTTCCCGAACATACTTTTTATACTATTTTTTATGCTGAAATGAATATGGACCCTAATTGCATAAGTCATCATTTAGAAAATATACCCTTTTTCTTGATTTTGGGCGATTTTTAGACCCTTTTCATGTTACGTACGTACGTTACGTGCCTGATCCTGAAAAAATACCCTTTTTACGTGGATCCTTGGACACGGATGATACCACCATGTCTATGAAGACATTTTACACCCCCCCCCCCCCCGGTGTAAAATTGGGAAGATTTGGACCCCTCTATCGTAAAACATGCCATAGGAGAGGTGTTTGTTTTGTTAAACTGATCTGTCCTGAAATCTTGTTGTTCTTTTGCATTTCTTTTGGGGGGGGAGGGGAATTTGCACTTGAGAGCACAAAATTAAGAGTGCTACTATATAGTTTGTTTAGCTGAAAAGTCAATTCTTATTTAAAAAGAAAAAATAAATAGGTAAAAGTTAATGCTAAAATATTATGCGAAAAAATTGCACAAAAATTATTAAGTTTTAAGTACCTTACTAAAACTATGCTACTTTGGTCTTAAAATGTTTTATTTAATTTTAGACCACTGCTTTTAAAGGTGCGTGTTCCGATCGTCTTTGGGACCCCCCTGATTTTCCCGGAAGTAGTATCGATTGTGATATCAGATGAAAGGCCGTATTTTTCTCATTGTCATCCTGAAATTTGAGCCCTCAAATCCATTTCATTCCTAAGATATAAACAAAAAAACGCCGCTTTAGTGGTTATAACCATCAATATTAGCACAGTATTGAATAGGGCTTTGCAACATGCATTATTGCATCTACCATCAAAACCGCAAGTTTGTTTCCCACGGTACTTTACGGGGTGTATGTGCAAGTGCCAGGATCTCATATCAAGAGAGAACATAATACACATAAATCGGAAAAAAGGACCTTTAATGTGAATTACAAACTTTGAGTCACATTGAATGAAAAATGCAGGTTTCTGTCTCATGAAAAACCGTTGCGGACGTATATGTTGCGGACCAACCATTTTTAGATTCTACAAAATTAAATATTATAAGATTTGAAATATTCAAATCTCTCAGATTTAATTAAAAATTAAACATGGGTTGGTCACTATAACCACAATCTTTTGGGAATATTTTAAATCCCAGTTAACCTTTTTTCAAACGCGCTTTGAAATGGGGACCTCCCGGCCCCTTTAACCCTTGGACATGTTTGAGGGAGTAACGAGCCCTAAAGACGGCACCCAGGGCATGTGTGTGGTGTGGGGGGTGTGTCACGGTTGGAGGAACTCAAGCCGCGGTGAAGGGGGGAAAAATTAATCCCGGATAGGAGGGTACCATCCAAAACCGGTTTGATTTGCACGATTTTTCAGTTTTTTCACCAAAATTCCCGATTTTACTATTTGTTTTTTTCAAAAGGGGATATATATCCCATTTCCCCTCCCCCCCCCCAACCCCCCCACTTATTGGCCTAAATCACTGGATTGGTCCCTTTCATCCGACCCGAGCTACGCCACTGAAGGGGTCTTTCGGAGTGCACTCTAAATTTCGGGGTTTAAAAATAGATCCTTAAAATTAAATCTCATTTGCTTAAATTCAATCATAATTGAGATTTTGAATTCAAGCTAATATGATTTAATGTTCATTCAATAAAGATTAATTTTTAACATACTAACATGATTGTCACTCAATACAATCTTAATGATACTTTTAAAATCCCTGAATGAAAGTTAGAGTGTTGCGAACTCATTGCTGGCGAACCCATGGCAGAAGTGTTCACCCGAATTCAAGACATGTTGGGATAAAAAACTTCGCTCAACGATGATGTGTACTCAACAGGATTTTTTGTAGAGGAATTTTGAGGAAAATTGTCTACTGCAAATTTTCGTAAAATTAAAAATAACAAAAATATATTTTGCCGTTGTTGATAAATTTGGGAAAATGTCTATTATAGGTAATACAAGTTTGCGTCTGTAAAAAGCAGCACAGACACGTATCAGGAGGGAGCAAACATTTTCACAAATGCTGCACCATTTGGTAATAATCACATTGAATTTCAATCTGAAAATAGTCTTTCAAATGACTAAATGTTTGAATTTTGCGCAAAGCGCACAAAAAAAAAAAGGGATTTCACCCCTGATCGGGACTGACACCGTATGAAATATTGATATGGGTTTAAGGCTGGCGCTTTCAAACTTAGGGGTATTTGGTGATAGAGAATGTGCCAAAATCGTGGTACTTGGGTGATAGGCAGACAAATTGCCCAAAAATATAAAAAAGAGTATTTGAGTGAAAATTGAACTCATTTTCTAAAAGTAGAGGTTTTGGGGTGAAAGATTAAAAAAAAAGATACAGGGCCATTGCTCTTAATTACAGGGATTTAAAATAAATCCCAAAATATTGTACTTAGTGACCAACCCATTTTTTAGATTTAAAAATAAATATTATAGATTTAGAAATATTCAAATCTCTCAGATTTAATTTAAAATCTAAACATGGGTTGGTCACTATAACCACAATCTTTTGGGATGTATTTTAAATCCCTGTTAACTCACACATCACTTTTGAAATGGGGACTACCCGGCCCCTTTCACCCCGTGGACATGTTTGAGGGAGTAACGAGCCCTTAAAGACGGCACCCAGGGCATGTGTGTGTGTGTGTGGGGGGTCACCGTCGGAGGAACTTTTCAGTTTTTCACCAAAATTTTCCGATTTTTACCTCATTTTTTTTTCTAAAAGGGGTACTCCTCTCCCATTTCCCCTATTGGCTACATCACTGACTGGTCCCTTTCCTCCGACCCCAGCTACGCCACTGAAGGGGTCTTTCGGAGTGCACTCTAAATTTCAGGGATTTAAAAATAGATCCTTAAAATTTAATCTCATTTGACTTAAATTCAATCATATATTAGATTTGAATTCAATGCTAATATGATTTAATGTTCATGCAATAAAGATTAATTTTAAATCCTAACATTGATTGGTCACTCACTACAATCTTAATGATTAACTTTTAAATCCCTCAAATTTAGAGTGTGCGAACTCAATTGGCTGGCGACCCATTGGCAGGAAGTGTTCACCCTAATTCAAGACATTGGGATAAAACTTGATTTACTCATTTGAGGCATAGTAAAGCATAGCCTGAAATTGTCGCAGCGAAGAGGCAAATAAAAGGAAAAGGCTTGGAGAAAATATTGTAATGTCGCTGAATGAAGTTTTGCGTCATGTGAATAGTGATCAAACCATTTAGTGACCGCTCCCATTCAAATAAGATAGCGGTT
The DNA here is from genome assembly GCA_023653785.1 of Ophioderma brevispina. Taxonomy (NCBI): domain Eukaryota; kingdom Metazoa; phylum Echinodermata; class Ophiuroidea; order Amphilepidida; family Ophiodermatidae; genus Ophioderma; species Ophioderma brevispina. The sequence goes on along the minus strand of JAMKCH010015334.1, from coordinate 32,552 downwards.
GCCCGCGCGAAGCACGGGCAAACCGCTAGTAACAATTATCATAGGTCTTCAAACAATCCAGAGTCAGTGACAATGGTCAACTGACCATGGTGGACCATGCCTGTACAATGTACACCTCACTTGCCTTGTAAAGTACTAGCACCTATACCCGAGTAGATAGGGGTTCTGGTTCATAGAAACATCAGGCCTCGCTCAGGTGGTGCTAGTGACTGCCAGTGACCAATAATAGGTATGCAGGATGTAGTGAATAGGAGGCTGTAAGTCACCAAGATACTGGATTTTTTACCCTTAAGGGAACTGCACCCTGTTCAAAAAAATATTAAGGCGGGCCCATGGACGGTCAAACTAAGCCTGAGATGGTAATGGTAGTAAAACTTACGTAAGTAATGTGTTCCAATGTACCTAGGGTTAAATTGTTACTGTATTAAGGTAGGTTACTGATAAACAGGACTTGGAGGCTAAAATCAAGTATCGTAGGACTATCTGTATTTGATTTTTGAACTTGCCCTGGTTCTCGGGAAATTGCCCCTGGTTCCTGCCTATTCCAGGGAACCAGGAGCAACTTTTTACAAAAATTGCCATGGTTGCGCTGGCTGATTTTGAGGCTTGCGCTGCGAGCGATTTCTGCTCTAGATAGAGCATGCGCGATGCTTGATCTGGGTGAAATTGGTATGAGCAGGCCGATCGCTCGATGCGATTGGAAGTATATCATGGGCACATCGATTGACACACCGATTCAAAATAAATAGTAGAGGGCTACTCTTTCAAGAGAGCAAAGGAATTCTGCCATGGAAATCAATGTATTACTAGCCGGTCTATACAAGGCGCTGTGTTATTTACCCTACATAAGTACGTCATGCTGCACAATTAGGAGCTAATCGAAATTGCCCTTGGGTGGGCTAGTCACTTTGGAAAAACATGCTCGGAAGATTTCGTTATGTAAGAACTCCACGTTTTGACCCATGTGACGTATGCATGACCTAAACTGCCTTATTGTCAGCTCTTGTCATGGCGTCTTTGGAGTAGTAGAAATGATTGAAGTTGCAATTTTTGACGAAATTATTACCTTTCAAGGTCTTTGGAGATTTTTTCACATAGGTCATCGCCTTCAAAACGGACTCAAGATCTGTTTGATCCCAAAGAGAAGGAAATATCGTGCATTGAGGGTAAATTAATTTGGGATCGACAAGTTGAGGTATGTGGTCCAGGGAAAAGAACACAAACCAGGATTTGCATAAAAATTCACATACAACGTTAATGACAACATGTTAAAACATATGTGAAGTTATGCTTAGCCAGAACTACCCCGAGACGGACATGGTACTACTTTAACACAAGGGACACCGTTAAGAATAGAAAAGTAATGTGAGCCTATTATAACAGTTAAACAGTATAACAGCTTGTTAAATTAAGATTATTTCAACGAGGGAAAGTTGTTAAAAACATATTTCATTTCTTTGAAAATGAACCAAAAAAAAGCTAGTCATGCGCTTAATTTATTTACTCAGATAAATCATGTTAACTTAAATCTATTTCTAACAATTCGTGAAGGAATATGAACGGTGTAGGTACTCAAATTTAATCAATAGTTAAAATGTGCCATACACGGTTGGTTTACAAAATTATTTTTAAACGACGGAAGGATACTAAGCCAAGTTTCGCCTGGAATTGCATGGTTAATGCAATGGATTAACAGCTACTTAATAATCCAATATAACATACAATACCCGTAAAACAACAGACTTTAGGGGGGGGAAAAAAAGCAGGCAAAATTCAACTTGAATATTTACGGACCGTAACATGACAAGCGGACCTTCAAATGAATAAGCGGACCTTTGTCATTTTTGGGGGGGCGTAGCACACCCCGCACACGTCGCAACCCCCCTGGCTACGCCCTGGCCGTGGCTTAGTACCCCGAGAAACCTACTATCCAATGGCAAAAGTTATCATACATCTACACGAAGAATTAATTTTAACGTACAACCAAGTACCACATTATTTCGCAAAATACAGTATTGGAAGGGAGACGGGGAAACTCATCCAACACAAAAAATCATGGCGACTTATCTTATAATGTTAGTTATGTTTAAAGTTGTTGCATGGGCTGTGAAATAAAAATGTTAATTTGAAGTGTTGACAGTTTAGTTCAGTTTTCAAAAAATTGACTTCGTTCAATTGACATTGTCAGCCAGCACTTAAGGGGGGCTAGGACACGATAACGATAGATCTGTCCGAAATTTTTCATTGAAACTCGTATGAACAAACTTCTATCGATGGAACCAAAATTCCAAAATAAAAAAAGGAGGGGTCACCGACCCTCGTTTTAATATTTTTTTTTTTTTTTTTTTTTTTTTTTTTTTTTTTTTAATTTGATTCAAAATACCTATTTTGCCATTTTTGATAAAAATTAATAAAATTAAAAAACCGTTTTAAAAAAAAAAACATTTTTATTATACAAAAATTCGCATCGAAATTTTTTGATGTGAATTTTAATAAAAGTTGCGCACTACTGAAGCTTTCGTTAAAAAGAAAAGATGGGGTCACCGAACTACCTTTCTCAATAATGTAACAAATAGCACATTTTTAGTGTCCAAAATTGTGAGGAAAAAAGTCTATGCGACATTCAGAGGCGTCACACGCATCATAGGTTACGCGATGTCAAAGCTTCTAATACTCTCGCGCGAGGATTGTATCGTCAACACCTTTTCACAAGTAAGACCAATATCCTATAATCGCATAATAATTGTGTAATGAAGAAAGCATTTCGATGAAAATTGAGAAAAGGGGGAGCCATTGAAAAAATACACGTAAAACAGAAAGGATGGCGCACACTGCCCCGTTAAATTAAAATACTGTAAAGTTTATGGAACTTTCGGAGTATGTTTACGGGCAAATTCTGCAAACACAATACTATAAAATCGTTGTCATTCGGCATACTGTAAAACGCACCGACGTGTAATTTTTAGAGAGACAGAATGTAACCCTCTCAATTCCAAACTAGAATATAGTAGATTAAATTAGTCTGTTCATTGTTTATTCCCGTATTATAGTCTTAAGGGGAGGGACAGAATGGAGGTATAGCCTGAGAGGGAAGGGGTAATTTTTTCAGGGAGGGATTTGCGGCGCCGAATTCCGACTTGGGGGACATGGGACCTGATTTCATTATTTTCATTTCTCAAAGTAGGCCTATATAGGCCCTACGCCCTTAGGAACTCAGTGAAATTTCAAGAAATTTGCAGGCGCAGGAAACTAAATTTGGCTAAATGTAGCTTCTTAGGTAAAAAAATACAAAAAGGACCTAAAACGTATTACATGTAATTATTATGCATCGCCTCTTCTACACAATGTAGGCCTACAGCTTTTTCTCCATCCACACTCATCGACTTACCACCGCGCCGTGTTTTAAAAGCGGTTTTCTACAGCACTTTGGGTTGTACTTTCATGCATTTCATGATCCTAACACCTTCATTTTGTTTATAGTTCACCATATATCCCCGAGAACAGGTTATTCCAAAATTAAAGTCGATCCGGACGGTGCACCATATAGACCACTGTGTTGTCATTTCTATCCGTAAACGGAAAACAGAAAATTTTCCAGAGTAGGTCAATTTCGCACGTAAAATTTGGCACACATACTAAGACCATGAGATTAGATAAAATAAGAATAATGGCTTTTTTAAAAGGTAATTACAAAATTCTATCTTTGGTCAATTAGGGGTGGTTGTGATACACGAGCAGGCCTAATTAGAATAAACAGTGTGTAGAAAACAATAAAAAAATATTGGATTTTATTCCTACAATTAAAGTCGTCTTTTTTTTTCAAACTAAAAACAAGTACATTTTTGTCAAACCTATACGTTCGCAAGCCTCATGGGGAAATATAAAAACCTCATGCACCATCACACTTGGGTGATATTTTCCTCATCAGAGGGTGTAGTCTCTTGGCATAGGTTGACCGTCACGTTCAGGCATCTCGTGCCTCCATAGTTTTAGTTGCGCATATAGACGCATGCACGGCGCAGCTGCTGATTTTACGCGCGAGTCCCATTCAGAACGCCACGCAAGCATTTTTGTTGGAAAATCCAACTTGGAACCGTGCCAGATCTAGTGCGCGGAGCTAACGTGTCCTAGCCTCCTTAAGCAGTAAACTATTGAAAGGACTAGCACTCGAGTAGCGCCGGATGTTGATGCCGATTTGAATTCAGGCTGTTGCTGTTAGGATGGCATGTCCTACCCCCTGGCAGTTCACTCGAATAGGAAAGTGGCAACACTGCGATATGATGGTCACAACGACGTAAATTATGGATGGTCATCACTTTGACGTCACCATTTGCCTGCGATGTGGATTTGTCGGAATCGTTTTCGAGTAAGCTATTGGGCGGAAAATTAAAAGGGCAAAATACTCAACAAATGTGGACAATTTTCAACTTATTTTGATTTATATGTAATCTACGTTACTTAAGCTTTCCATCCATACCAAATTTTCCAAATATTCAGAATCATGACATAATGCACTATACCAATGATTTAAATTTGAAACAAAAAATGTGAAAACCTCATTACTTATCCAAATCTGTTATTCATACATACAGGTACCCAACCACCATTGAAAAAACTCTCACAATGACCATTTAAAATTTAAATGGTAATTAATGGCAAAATAAGTAATACATGTCCGTCCGTGATGAAAAGTTTTCAATTTTGGTGAAGGTAAATTTAATTGATCTGAGTTTCATTCACACACAGTGAAGGTCAATATACAGTGAGATAGCTCAGCGTGTGTTTTTTTCCTGCCCTGCTAAGGAAGAAAAAAATTTGTACATTTTTTGTTCCATCACAGACTAACACTTTTGCATCAAAATGTTAACAGCCATGTGACATAACTATTTCTGTAGAAATATTTTCAGATATTGTTTTTTTTTTTCTTAAAGTAATGTTCAAGCTGGTATTATCAGACAAAACTTCAGAAAGTTTGAAGAGTAATAAACTTGGAACAAATTTATTAGAGTGTAAAATGTCCGTCCGTGATGTTGGTTTTTAACACCCCAATTACAAAATGGCCTGATCCAAGGGTTTTCACACATTGTAACTTTTTTGAAATTCCTTAAAGAGGTTTCAACACATTACCGGGCGTTTGCAGGCCCAAAAGTTCGTTTCGGCAAAAATGCGCCTCAAAGAAGCAACAATTACCCGGTAATTGGTTGCACACAGCGACAATTATCCGTCGGCCTTGCTTCACAGTCGCCAGCGATATCCTATTACTCTATCCTTGATTCGCTAGGCGCATGCATTGGAATCCGGTTTAGCAGTGAAGGTATATTGACACTAGCCAATCACAAGCAAGTAGGTGACTACTTATTTATGGCGCGAATTACGGCCTGTCACTGCTGCCGTTCAGTTAAAACTCGCAGTGAAATCCAACGTTATGGGAAATTACGTGTATTGGGCAACACCTGTTAAAAAATTAAGGATCCTAGAACTGTTGGGTGTTAATATTTTATAAGTTTTGTGTAAATATTGTAATTTGGGTTTCTAGAGTAGATAGCAACATAAAATAAGTTTTCAAAAAGTTGATGTACCGCGCAAGGCTAATTTGAATTTTCCGTCTTTAGACATTTTTCGCGTGTTTGAAAACAATGTTTTGCCCATAAATTTGCAGCCCAAATAACAAATTTCATTTTTATTGCGGATGAGTTGGGCGTTCTCTTATGACCCGCAACATGTGGTATAAAATTTCGTACAAAAAAATCCCTCGGGAATGTGGCCGTGGTTTCCTATGCCCCCCCCTTGGGCAATAACGGGAGTGGAACCCCTTGGTCACTTAAAGTTAAAAGTTTTGCAATTCTTTTATCGCTACCCATCTGCTGTTTTCTTGTAATTTACTGACATCACATAAAAATAAACAAGTATTAATTTTCTTCTTAGGGGTCACTCACTATGACTCTCTTACAATACACGAAAAGAATTCGTTTTTTTTTGATATCCCCCCCCCCTCGCCTCCTTTATCGCCACCCCCTTTAAAGGGATTAGCAGCGATTTGCTTAATCCGAAACATCGAAAAAATCATCAAATTCATATTTTTATATTGATGGTACTGGCATGGTATGCGAACATAACTGCAAGTGGTTTGGACTGAAATCCGTATTAAAGGCAAGGCAGTACTTTTGATCTGATTATTGTAATTTCTTACGTGCGTATCAAATTCCGACTTGTGACAAAAAAGCCTTCTAAGTGAATATCCCAAATTTTTCAGCGTGATATTGTGCACCATGACGATTACAGTTTGACCTCAAACACAAACATTGTGATCTTTTGTTCTTCTGTACTGGTGTAAACCACAATCAGCTGTTAGTGCAGATTTGAGACGCAATCGCTGTATGTCTATTTGCGGGAGACGGTATGACAAATTTCTTAAATACTTCGTTTATTTAAAAATTATTGGTGGTTTGTTTCTACATTAAAGCAGTTATATGGGAATTGTTTACACATTATCCTATGTATGAGTTAACAAACATGCATTTCCACATTTTTTTTTTCTCTCGCATTATCGCTGCTAATCCAGTTAACACACTAAAAACTGCTGGCTGTGTGATTACGTATTATTTGACAGTTCTTGTTTAGTGCCATGAACACCTATTTAAATTTAAAGTACTGCTGATATACTAAAAATCCCCTTGTTGCATAAGCAAATATCAAATTTCCCTAGGTGGTCACTTCGCTATCACACCGACACAATACACGAAAAGAATTCGTTTTTTTTTGATATCCCCCCCCCCTCGCCTCCTTTATCGCCACCCCCTTTAAAGGGATTAGCAGCGATTTGCTTAATCCGAAACATCGAAAAAATCATCAAATTCATATTTTTATATTGATGGTACTGGCATGGTATGCGAACATAACTGCAAGTGGTTTGGACTGAAATCCGTATTAAAGGCAAGGCAGTACTTTTGATCTGATTATTGTAATTTCTTACGTGCGTATCAAATTCCGACTTGTGACAAAAAAGCCTTCTAAGTGAATATCCCAAATTTTTCAGCGTGATATTGTGCACCATGACGATTACAGTTTGACCTCAAACACAAACATTGTGATCTTTTGTTCTTCTGTACTGGTGTAAACCACAATCAGCTGTTAGTGCAGATTTGAGACGCAATCGCTGTATGTCTATTTGCGGGAGACGGTATGACAAATTTCTTAAATACTTCGTTTATTTAAAAATTATTGGTGGTTTGTTTCTACATTAAAGCAGTTATATGGGAATTGTTTACACATTATCCTATGTATGAGTTAACAAACATGCATTTCCACATTTTTTTTTTCTCTCGCATTATCGCTGCTAATCCAGTTAACACACTAAAAACTGCTGGCTGTGTGATTACGTATTATTTGACAGTTCTTGTTTAGTGCCATGAACACCTATTTAAATTTAAAGTACTGCTGATATACTAAAAATCCCCTTGTTGCATAAGCAAATATCAAATTTCCCTAGGTGGTCACTTCGCTATCACACCGACACAACACACGAAAAAATGAATTCCTTCTCTGATATCGCCTCGTTCCCCCATCTCGCTCCCCCTCAAGCACACTAGAAACCGTTTGATGGAAGTGATTATAAACATAATGACAGTTGTTTTTAGTGCTATGGGAACGCCTGTCGTCTGTAGTGTACATAATCTTTGCTATACATTCCCTCCGCGATTTCATTAAAAGGTCTCGATTATTAAAGTCGCTTTTGTGAGATACATGAGTAGAGTAGACATAACCTTTGATTTCAACTAAGGCTGGTCGCTTCCCCTTCATTAAAATGCTTGCAACCACTCTATCCCGACGCGTTCTAAGATACTGATTCCAAGTTAATATATAATTTTTTTTCCGCTGTTTTCTTTCTTTGTATAAGGTTTGCAATTCCGTTATCGCTTCCCCATCCCGCTGTTTTAATGTATTCCCTAGGAGGTCACTTCGCTATGACTTTCTTATAATACACGAAAATGAATTTGTTTTCCTCTGATATCACTTCGCCTCCCTTTCTCGCACCCCCGTTCTTAAGCACACTTAAAAACTGCTTGCTGTATGTGATTACGCAGTTTTGACAGTTCTTATTTAGTGTTATGGAACACCTATTAACATTTTAAAATTTTCTGTAGTGAAGTTGTGCATAAAGCAACATATCAATTTATTCCATAGGTGGTCACTTCGCTATCACCCCCGAACAACAACGAAAAGTAATTCGTCTCTGAATCGCCTCCGCCCCTATCTCGCTCCCCTTTCAAGCATACTAGAAACGTTTGCTGGAAGTAATTACACAATTGACTGCCAGTTGTCTTTTAGTGCTTTTTTTTTTTTCCTAATGGGAACAACTGTCGTCTGTAGTGTACATATCTTTGATATACATTCCCTCTGCGATTTCATTAAAAGGTCTCGAATTATTCAAAGATCGATTTTATTTAGATACATGAGTCGAGTAGACCTAAACCTTTGATTTTCAATAAGAGCTTGGTCGCTTCCCCTTCATTAAAATGCTTGCAACCACTTCTATCATGACGCTTCTAAGATACAGGATTCAAATTAATGATAATAATTTTTTTTGCTGTTTTCTCTCTGTATTAAAGTGACAGGAGGAGATTTTTTTGGATATGAATTTCTCTCAAATTTCACGGCTCGGTTGTAGAACACCTACCGAGAAGTTTCAAAGGTTTATGGACAAACAGGTTGCAAAAGGAAACCGCAAACCTGTTTTGAAACCTGCCTGCTATGTAATCGTTCCCATAGAAACATGCTTTGACTTTCTGGCGTGAACGAGAAACTACTAACTCATCATCTTATAAATAAAGACGGCGTATTCTTTTATTCCTTAAGGTGTGCTTCATACATTGGAAGCATTCCAAATATGTAAAAAGCTAGGTCGAGAAATTTGGGGTGCTTCTTTCTGAAATCTCCTCATGTCTCTTAAAGTTTTGCAATTCTGTTATCGCTTCCCATCCGTGTTTTTTTTTAATTTAGGATCACATAAAATAAAAGAAGTATTAAATTCTTCCCTAGGAGGTCACTTCGCATATAATACACGAAAATGAGTTAGTTTTCCTCTGATTATCACCTCGCCTCCCTTTATCGCACCCCCTTTTAAGCACACTAAAAACTGTTTGCTGGATGTGATTACGCATTATTTGGCCAGTTCTTTTTTAGTGCCATGGGAACACCTATTTAAATTTAAAATTTTACGCATGATATCACATAAAAATCACCATTGTTGCCATAAGGTGCTAATATCAAAATTTATTCCCAAGGTGGTCACTCGTATCACACCGAACAACACACGAAAAAAGTTAATTCTTCTTGATATCGCCTCGCACCCCTATCTCGCTACCCTTTCAAGCATACTAAGAAAAACGTTTGCTGAAAGTAATTAACACAATACTGACAGTTGTCTTTTAGTGCTATGGAACACTGTCGTCCGTAGTGTACATATCTTTGATATACATTCCCTCTGTGATTTCATTAAAATGTTCGGAATATTCAAAGATCGATTTGTTAGATACATGAGTAGAGTAGACCTAAACCTTGGTTTTTCACCTCAGAGCCTTGGGCGCTTCCCTTATTAAAAATGCTTGCAACCACTCTAATCATGACGCTTCTAAGATCACATGATCAAATGAAATGGATAAAGTGTTTTTTTTTGCTGTTTCTCTCTTTGTATTAAAGTTTTGCATTCTTTATCACTACCCCATCCCACTGTTTTTGATTTTTTAATTTACTTACACAATGAAATACAGAAGTATTAATTTCTTCAATAGGAGGTCACTCGCTATGACTCTTTAAACATAACGAAAATGTATTCGTTTTCCTCTGATTTCACCTCGCCTCCCTTTCTCGCACCCCTTTTTAAGCACACACTAGAAACTGCTGCGGAGTGATTACGCATTATTTGACAATTTCCCTTTGGGTTTTTAGAGCCATGGGAACACCTATTTAAATTTTAAAATTTTCTGTAGTAAGTTGTTGCATAACAAATATCAATTTATTCCCTAGGTGGTCCACTTCGCTAATCACACCCGAACAAAACACACGAAAAAAGGTGAAGTCTTCTCTGATATCGCCTCGCTCCCCAATCTTTTCGCACCCCTTTCAAGCATACTAAAACCGTTTGTTGGAAGTGATTACACAATACTCATATACTGACAGGTCTTTGGGCTATGGAACACCATGTCATCTGTAGGGTACAACATCTGTATGCTAACACTGCCCTCTGGATTTCATTAAAAAGTCTCGGGACATTCTTCAAATATCTAATTTTGCCTAAACCTTTAAACTTTTGCTTATTTTATTACACTAATTTTTGGGACGCATAGTTTAAAGGTCCAGGCCGATCGCTCATAGCCTCGTTCCCAGAGATCCAAGATTTTACCGGAAGTGGTCAAAATTTGGTATCAGAAGAAAGATACTGTTTTTCTCATTTACCCTCTGAAGTCTTAGGGCTAAAGGATGTTGGTTTGGATGTTATGAGCGAAAATGTGCCCTTTTTTGGTCGACCAATATTAATTTTACACATACTCTATGGGATTGTTAAAATCATGTGTTGTCTCATATCAAAACGGGTTGAAATATCGGCGCCGAAACCTTACAGATGGAATTTTGGAGTGAAGGCCAGATTCGATAAAGATGAAAAACTTATAGACTTAATCGGGCCACCCCCCTTTAAAAAAGAATACCTTTAAATAATTTTCGTAAAAGTTAGAAACCATTTTCATGTTCTACTACTTAACACTAGTTACCAGAACACCATCTGAACACTACATGTAATTGACACATTGATGTTAACATTTTGAATACTTGGTTGAAAACTACATGTTCCAGTTTGAACACTAATATGAGCAGAAGGCGTTCTGGAAGCAAGTGTTCAAGGCTACAGTTTTGGTACATCGGAAGGCGTGCTACTTAGAAAGTGTTCAGAACATGTAATTAAAAGTGTTTCAGAACATAAAATTAAAAGTGTTCATATAAAGCGTTAACGTTCGAACATGCAATTAATGGTTCAGTAGTACAAAAAGGAGAATAGCTATAGGAATCTTTGCATGGGTAGTAGCTTCACAGTTAATATGTTTGTGTAACCATTATTTGCTTATGGGTAGTGAAATGGTACCTATAAGATATTGCATTAAATCAAGAGATCATAAGCAAAATCAAAGGGGCCATTTTTCTATTCTAAACATCCCCGTACATTGGCAAATAGTACAGTAGCCTTTCATGATTTCAGCAAACTTAATTGACATGCGGAGATGGCCATTCTCCATACTGCAACAAAAATTAAAATAATCGCAGTTAAAATAGCAATGGAACTTATGAAAAAAGTAATCCTCCGAATTTGAAAGCTATTAATTGTCCATTTAAACATTCTCCAAGCGGGGTGTTTATGTCTCCAAGCATGCAATTATATCCCCGAATGCACTCCACTAATGCCTTATCTGTAATAAACCACCATGAGCATTATTTTATATACCATCAAAACATAAATACCATCTTATAACTTTTTCTGATATATTTGGATAACTTTTAAAAAAATTTATAACTAGAAATATCGTTAGTTTTACGAACTTTCAACAACACGGGGTTGACTTGCATAAAGCAGCAAGCATGGAGAGAAGGTGTGAAAAGTTATTACATTGTATATTGATGAAACTTCGATGAGTTACCAGCTTAATAATAGGTTAGCTTTGACATAATTGTCACGATTACAATTGAACGTAGTGATTACGCATTAATCTCACTAAACGGGTTGAAATATCGGCGCCGAAACCTTACAGATGGAATTTTGGAGTGAAGGCCAGATTCGATAAAGATGAAAAACTTATAGACTTAATCGGGCCACCCCCCTTTAAAAAAGAATACCTTTAAATAATTTTCGTAAAAGTTAGAAACCATTTTCATGTTCTACTACTTAACACTAGTTACCAGAACACCATCTGAACACTACATGTAATTGACACATTGATGTTAACATTTTGAATACTTGGTTGAAAACTACATGTTCCAGTTTGAACACTAATATGAGCAGAAGGCGTTCTGGAAGCAAGTGTTCAAGGCTACAGTTTTGGTACATCGGAAGGCGTGCTACTTAGAAAGTGTTCAGAACATGTAATTAAAAGTGTTCAGAACATAAAATTAAAAGTGTTCATATAAAGCGTTAACGTTCGAACATGCAATTAATGGTTCAGTAGTACAAAAAGGAGAATAGCTATAGGAATCTTTGCATGGGTAGTAGCTTCACAGTTAATATGTTTGTGTAACCATTATTTGCTTATGGGTAGTGAAATGGTACCTATAAGATATTGCATTAAATCAAGAGATCATAAGCAAAATCAAAGGGGCCATTTTTCTATTCTAAACATCCCCGTACATTGGCAAATAGTACAGTAGCCTTTCATGATTTCAGCAAACTTAATTGACATGCGGAGATGGCCATTCTCCATACTGCAACAAAAATTAAAATAATCGCAGTTAAAATAGCAATGGAACTTATGAAAAAAGTAATCCTCCGAATTTGAAAGCTATTAATTGTCCATTTAAACATTCTCCAAGCGGGGTGTTTATGTCTCCAAGCATGCAATTATATCCCCGAATGCACTCCACTAATGCCTTATCTGTAATAAACCACCATGAGCATTATTTTATATACCATCAAAACATAAATACCATCTTATAACTTTTTCTGATATATTTGGATAACTTTTAAAAAAATTTATAACTAGAAATATCGTTAGTTTTACGAACTTTCAACAACACGGGGTTGACTTGCATAAAGCAGCAAGCATGGAGAGAAGGTGTGAAAAGTTATTACATTGTATATTGATGAAACTTCGATGAGTTACCAGCTTAATAATAGGTTAGCTTTGACATAATTGTCACGATTACAATTGAACGTAGTGATTACGCATTAATCTCACTAATCGGATTTGGATGAATAAGCGCAGTCGTTTACATGCCGATAATTATTCATTAGTTCTTGATGTATCGCATATATTTGTATAGGTCAAATTGGGGTTATTAACACCGCAGATTTTAAAATAAACAATTGTAGGGGACATATACTGTTAAAGACACTATAGTGATTGCTAAATCAGCAAATCGATAAAAATCATCAAAAATCAGATTTTTGCATGTACGTAACAAAGTACAGGATCCTAACATACCTGCAAATTATAGACCAGAAAGCAACCTAAATAAGAACGAATCAGAGATTTTAGTCAGTACTGTCCGAAACGACACTTAAATACAACACGGTATTGAATGGAGAATCGTTACTTGGAACACTGCCGTGTTCTTCCTTTACTGTTTATTCTTCAGTTGCTATAAAAGTAACTTATTGCGAATCCACAGATATCCTCACTTTGAAGATATTCCTGCAAAATTTCCAATATTTTTCAAATCACTGATAGTGTCTTTAATGTTTGCTTGTTTTTTTAACACCATAGAAATCAAAGATTTACTATTTTAAGGTATAGACTCTTTAGTGAGTGTCAATCTGTTCCTTTCCCCGTTCGTAAAGCCACATAACCTGGAGGTTGTGGTAATGAACCTTTTCCTGGCTGGCCTTGGTATTATTGCTTACCAGGGCAAGTGAACTGTTCAAGCGCTTTCACTTCAGGGGAAGTAAACGCATGCGTGCTGGCGTGCATAATTAATTTTATTGTTTAATAAGTGCACGCTTGATAATGCTCCCCTTGATTACTGCACGCATGCCTATTTAAATCGTGCCATAATGCACGCAGCATATTCAAGCTGGTCATAATGCCACGCATGCATAGCAAATTTGAAGGTAAGCATGCTTGCGCTAATATATGTTTATGCGAAGAAAGAAAAACCACTCGAACATAATGCTCTAGTGGGTTTATGCATAGATCTTTTTGGGTCTTCTGTTATATCTTCAGGTCCACGGTCTTCTTGCGATCGGTGCACTTTTTTTAACATCTGGATATACGTATCCTAACGATTTTTTCCCAATCGATTCAGTATTATCATGTCTTAAGCAACTGCTCCATGCAGGGCTAAATCCAAAACCTCCGTTTTGCGACGGACAGAATTTGACCGTATTTTGTTTGTATTTATTCCCTTACTTGAACCATGCATAATAATTACAGAATAATAAAGTAACTTGTTTACTTTAATATGAAAAAAAAAATCAATGGGTACAAGTTCAAGTATGTTGGCTATGGCAACACATTTTATGATTGCGACGGACGGAATTGACAAAAATCGGGTTTCCAAAACTCTGAAACTTGTTTATTATGTCAAAATTAAAGGGAGCTTGATTCCATTCCATGTATACATGTTGAGTTAGTCTCTAAAGTGTAAAATGTGAGGAGAAAATATTTTGGAGAAATATTCCGATAACTTGAAATATCGTAAAAAGCGATAAGATACAAGTGCGACGGACGGAATGCGCCAGACGGAACAATTTACATGCTGTGCGTGTGATTGTAATGGTTGTTTATCCATCAATGTTCTTGTTAACCAAGTATTATGCATGTAAAGAATAATTAAAATAAAAATTTAAACAAGCACAACCTTTTTATCTTATTTTTTAAAACATCCGTTTTTTGCATTAGACGGAACTGCGACGGACGGAATTTTTTTCATAATTTTAATATGTGCACAATTTTATATTTTTCATCATAATCACATGTTTATTACATTATTTACAACAAAAAAATATAAAGAAAATGGTTCGTCTAAAATTTTGAAGCTTTTGTGACCCATTTGACCTGGGAAATTCGTCCGTCGCAATTTTTTTACGCCGTCACAAAACTGGCACCAGGTTATGTACCTTCATGTATATATTGAATTTTTCCAATTTTGATAGAAGGGTTTATGCATCTAAAAAACTGATAGTTGTTAGTCAAAATAAAATGTAATGTGATAAATATCTTTTTGAAAAAAAAAAAAAAAACACAAAAAAAAAAAATAATTGATGTATCCGGGGGAAAAATGCGGACGGAACGGGGAATTGACCGCGTTTTCAAAGTTTTTCCTTAATTTAGAAAACATCCATTTTAGAATTTTGTTAAAGTTTATGGATGACTAGTCAATTGCAACAATAACATACAAAAGTAAAATTGAAATCATCCCTCATTCATAAAATAATTGTACCTATTGTAACAATTCCGTCCGTCGCACTCATGAAAGAAGCAATTTTGATCTTTTCCGCCATGTTGGAATATTGAGATGCCACATTGGAAAAAAAATTGTTGAATTATTTGCCTCAAAGTGTATGCTCTTGAATCAGGATGGAAATTTTTTATTACTCTAAGCAAGTTTATTTTAGGTTACTTGGTGGACGGTTTTGGAGTGTCCCGCAGACTAAAGTAAGTGATTGCCAAAATCTCAAATAAATTTACGGGAAAACCTGAATTGTCATGATTGTTGCAATAAGATGCAGACATTTTAGCATGCAGTTTTCTTATGTAAGTACACGGGTATGTAGATTAATTAAAGGAAATCTTCCTGGACATATTTTTCCCCAGTTTGAAATTAAGGGTGTATTCAAGACGCTGGAGGTAATTTTCAATTTACAGAGAATCCCGTATAATCCGTAATTTGGTAAACAATTGTAAAATGAGCTGTAAATTTTCAGTGGAATTAGCTTTTTGTGCAAACGCTATAGGAGTAGGAAAATTACATATATTCTAAGAGTGTTGATAATCATTATTTCAAAACGTTTCTTGATTTATGACTGAACAAACAAACAATTTTGTCCCGTAGTTATACAGGCATAACCCTATGAAAATATACAAAGCAAAGAACCTTTGCAGGTATACCTAGGCCCACGATATGTTAGGTTTTAATGTCACATCTTTTGAATGCGGTAACCTCTTGGTTTAAAACTAATTATTTTCTGGTCTACAAAAGGCCTCATTCGTCTGTAAAATCCTTGAAAGGTTGGGAAAGGTTTTTTATATTGGAATCATATACATAATTTCTGATAGCGCGTTGCTTAGTCTATTCTAAATCGTTTAGAGTGAGTTATCAAACATTTAAATTACATATGTTTTTTTAAAAAAAACTAAAATAAGTTATAAGTTGCACTTTTTCTTGGAGTGAACATCCGAGTCGTTACACCATGGACATGGCAATATTCAAATTAAACTTGAGAACGCATTCAAAACCCTTGGAAAAAAATTACCATATGGCTCTGGTTTTTTAACATAATACAAAAAGTTGGCACCAAGGGGGTGAAAATAAAGTGCATTGTAGTGACTTTTCTTATACTATTTTTCAACTTGGACAAACCATATTCTATGAAATAAATGAGTTGAGGCTAATCTTATTTATGATGTGTTACAGCTATGAAATGTAGAACAAAACCTCATTTTCGTTAAAACACCTTTCATGACAAGACAACATCAACGCTCCCATTGTTTTACATATTGATGACCCAAGTACATAGGGTGAAATATCAAACACCAGGGCTTATTTATGCCAAATTTCATATTTCTGTGGTGACTAGAAATTTTTATAGCCAAAGGAATGCAAAAAATCCTCATATTTACTAGTTTTGACATCAAAAAAGTTTGCTCTAAAAATTTTAAAGAGGCTTCATCTGGTTTACTTCATGTGTGCATACAACCACCTGAGGTATTTATTGCACCAAACAATTTTGAAAAAATACTCTAAATTAAAATTTCTGATTGATCCTTCTGTGTTGCGGACGTTACATCATGTCAACAGCCTTTTGATTGTACTCTCTTTCAAGGCATTTTACATTTTAAATATAACCTGTCAATGTTTTTAGCAATAACTTTATGCAAACTAGCATTTTACATACCAAAAGGTATATTACAATGCCAATGTATAAATATATTTGATGGATAAAGTTTTTTTCACTTTCCATGAGATTTAGCACATCTGACGGCATTCTCCTTTCAGACGAATAAAATGTAATCATTTTTACTTTTGCACAAGTTTTAACTTTATGTAATTAGTTACCATGAAGAAACTATAGGAAATAACACACTAAAATCCCAACTTTTACATCTTCAAATTACATAACAATATCGATAAAACAATACAAAAAACTGTTGTTGCGGATGTTACAGTTTGTTGCTGACACTACTGATTGTGACAGTTTGAGAATGATCAAAAAATTTGCCAGGACCTTCTTTGTGTCTAAACTTTCTTATTAGTTTGAACAATTTAAATCTGAACGTAAAATTAAATATTGGTACTTTTACAGGGCTCAAATTAAAGTGAAATACCAGATGTAGGTATTTAACCCAAAACAGGCACGTAAGTTGATGCTAAATTGGGATAGTTAATCCCCTTGTTGAAGAGTCAATTATCTTGGAGCAAGCAGTTATGTAACTAAATAGCTGAACTCCAATATGAATCTGTAATATATTTCTTAAAATATATTTGGAAAAAAAAACCCCCAACACATCAACACATATAACCTTTTGAGCTAATTGTTTGCTAAATTATCAAAAAAATCAAGGGATTTCACTGTTTTTGCATAAATTGGTAATCGCTATCTGGTTTGACCCTCAAAAATTAACATAAAGAGGTGTGTTGATCAAGTAAAAGTTATTTTTCTTCACTATCCAGCAATTAGCAACATAGCAACAACTCAGCAGGAGGACTATTAAGTGTTTACAAGGTGTAACCGTCCGCAACATATTCTATAAGCACTGCTTTAATTTAGTTTTGTGTATTTAATATCTTGTATTTTGTCTTGTTTCTTGTTTCATAGCTTTAATTTTGCCAAATACAAAATTAGAACCAATACACAGGTCATTCTAAAGACTAAGCACCGATACAATGCATGATCCACTGTCAACATTCAAATGTAACGTCCGCAACAAAAGCAGTGAGCAGTGCATGTGATAAGTGTACTTTGCATATAAAGAAATGAAAAAAGAAGTTCAATTTATTGAATTAGGGTCATCTGAAACTGTTAGTCTCTATAGCTGTAATACAGCTATACAGAGGATAAAAAGTATGACAAATCAAATAACAAATGGTTAAAATTCACAATTAAATCATAGTAAATGCACATTTTTTCACTTAAATCAATTACAGAGGCTTATTTCAGTGTAAATTATTAAACATAGATTACGATTAACTAATAAATACAACAGTTGCCAATTCTGTTGTAAACTACTTAAAAAATGCCTTCAAATAGCGTATTTTTCCGTCAACATTAACACCAAGTAGTAACGTCCGTCCAAAACACATTTTGCTAACTAAAATTTAAATAATTAAAAGAAAAGTAAAATTTAGTTGTTAAGAAAGTTCATTCTTATTACTCAATCATCTGGTAAATGTACAAATACAAACATCTTCTTGATTCCCCAATGTGGATAAGAAAACCTTGATGCTGTGTTGCGGACGTTACAAGCGTTGCGGACGTTACAAAATTGTTGACGGAAAATGTAATGGCATCATACCTGTAAAATGATAGGTTGGGGAGCATTACCTGGTTCTGTGGGAAGTGTGTTAGAGGCCTTTATTTTAAATATACCAATTTAAATTACCAAGGTCAGTCGTAGTCCCGAGGGAACCTAATGTATGTTGCGGACGTTACAAAATTGTTGACGGAAAATTACCTTTTTTTAGGAAGTGCACATTTTTGTTTTTAATAATGCGACATCAGAATTCATTTTATTTCAATATGCTTGTATTATGAACTATTTATACAAGACAAGTAATTAATATAACCTTGCTCTAATCTAATGCAATGGTCAAGCTAAATTTGAGTGTTATAATTGTTGACGGAAAATGTAACGTCCGCAACATTTTTAATTGACGGCTCTTTAGAATAAGGAAAACGTATGGGTGTCCATTATATTTGGGAAGTTCTAACATTGGTACAGATTGCTATGATGAAATATGAAGATCACATGTTATTCTTTGTTGAAATGACAAATCGTACAAATTGGTACTGTTTCGTTGGTTGACAAAATTCCGTCAACATTTGGCGGTTTAAGCATGTCCAGCCCACACAAGGAGGAATCACCCAAACTTTGTTAAGCTATGGGAGCCTTGGCTAGGTCTATACTTAATATAATCACAAAAATAATCAGCTCTGCTGATCACAGTTTTGGGTGGGGCTCCTCGAAGTGTCATTAAGCTTTTGGTATATGTTAAAAAAAACAGACCATATGCTTTCTCTGGGCCTATAGGTATAAAAAAGTATTACATTGCTGAGAGAAAAATGCGAGCCAAAATTTACGAAACTATCACGAAGGGCAACTTAACTGCAAAGGGAAAAAAATCTATGCCACTTTAAGTGGGGGTTTATCCATGAAGTTATTAGAGCACATAAAATATATAGGTTTTCCCAGTTAATTCGCACTTATTTAATTGATTTAAAAAAACAGAAATGGATTGTCCTAATAATGTTGAATCGCGAGACAAGAAAAACCAAGTTTAACTTTTTGTAAGTGATGTTCATTTTGTGACATTATATTTCAACTTTGTGTCATTAATTTTCGGTCCAATTGCTCGTCGAATTCGTCCGTCAATATCAAGACCGGCGTATTAAAAAAGCAAAATTCGTCGTTTTTCATTGATATTCATTATCGTCTCTTTCAATTTAGTCATGTGCGTAGGCCTATCTTATCAACATTAAATATGGTTCTTTTGGAGATGGTACTAAAATGTTTTTCCTCCAATGTATCTTCAAAACGTGCTAGCTAATTCTTCCTGTATCTTGTTTGAGTCTTTTCGCCTGACAAGTACACTAATAAGTGAATGTTACCAATTTGTTAAATAAGGATATATTGTAAATTCGAAATAAAAAAATATGCATGTTTATCGTTTATTTGAACTGTTTAACTTTGAATTTTTAACGATTTTGACCATTTTGGCTTAAACCGTTTAATCAATGGCGGAATGCTAACCTTTATGACCATCCACAATAGAAGTTTATTCAAATAATCGTAATGCAACCTTACCCGCACCCTCTCAGACGGAGGCTACTTTTTACAGGCACTATTAAATTAGACCATAGGGCCTATCAGGTGAGAACTGACATGTATCTGAAATAAACACTTTATTTCATTTAATGATCACCCGACGAATATGAAAGACCAGATTCTTAAAATCAATTATAAAAGACTAAATTGCCTTTTCTATTCAGTAGTCATCGCCACGCGGGACGAATTTGTCAACGGATTTGACGAATATCATGACACACAGTTGAAATACAATGACACAAAAATGAACATCAGTTACTTAAAAAATAAATCGCTTTTGTGTTTCTCGCGATTCACATTTCGAATTCCAATTGTCTGTTTTATTAAAATCAATTACACAAGTGCGAAATTACCTGGGAAAACCTATATTATAGTGTCATGATTTAATGAAACACTTCGCTTGGATAATGTTTCAACGATATTAGAGTCAAACTTTATCTATACTATTAAAGACGTTTTGTATTAAATACAAGCTGATTGGTTTCCACGAACAGGGACACTGCTCTGCAGCTCACTTTGAACATGTTGAAGGTTGTTACTCACTGCCTAGTTAGTTCATTGCGCATGTCTTCTGATTGACACACATCCCTACATTTGTATGACACATCCTTGACTGTAATTGACTGTCGCGTGAGTGAGCCGGTGGCAATGATAAAAACAACGGGGTAGTAGTCTTATCTTAATTACTTAATTGCGCTCCTGTAGCTCTCAAAGAAATAGCGATCCCAAAAACCTGCGGATCAGTAGTGAACGAAAAGGCCTGTAGCCAACTCCTAATGACAAAAATCTGAAAATATTTTTCACTTTGATGCTAACCCTAAACCGATCAGGCTCAGTATGGGTGGATATTGATGACAAAAAACAATATTCACAAATTATTGTCATTTATTTTCAATTTAAAGATACAAAATAAAATTCAGAGAAACTTTCATGATGTGCCCAAAAGTATCCTGATGACTTCCGGAGTTGACCTGTGGAAGTGAAATACCCGTTGAAGAGCTCCTTCCACACTTGAAGCGGATACTAGGCTTTTGCTTCATAACTTTATGCTACCCAAGCGAGTAGTTATTTATGTCAATGACACTGATGTAATAGTATTGTGTTTCTAGTACTACAATACTAAACTTGAGGAAATGAGGTTTCTGAGATGAATATAATCTCACACGGGGTTGGAGGAGCTTTGGATGAAGACTCAACGGGACTGCTATCTGCCTATACATAAAATAGCTGCCAGGCTAGATGAACATATCTGCAGAGCCCTCCCACTACTAACTCCACAGTCTCAGTAGGCGTGATATAGCTTGAAGATTAAAGGTGCAACGAGAGATTTCAAATAACAGGGTGTTCCTAAAAAATATAAAATTATGATTTTTGCACTGGTGTAAAGCTTTATATCAAATATATCCCCATGTGAAAGGATTAAGCTGAGAACTGTTTCTTGGGTACAAAAATTGTGGAATTTCTAATTTCGTATAGGAGCAAATACGAAATTCAGCCTATGTATATGTTTTCTATTGAAATATACGCAGATGGCACGTTTCACAGTAATTGCCAACTTTTTGAGTTTTCACTTAAAACCTTTGGGATTTTTTATAGGAAGGTGATACAGAGTCACTTTATGGGTTTTTACTTACATCTCTACTAGAACTACCTCCCAAGCTAAACCAAATATTTGTGCTTGTATTTCAGGAGGGAAGCCTACACAAAATGGTCAAAATTTAACCAATATGGCGTCAACCAAAAATACATGCACTTTGTTTTCAGCTGCAATTTTGCTATGTAGAGCCTGTCAATTGTTACTTTGAGTTCTGTTGGGCAACTTGACACTTTATTACCATGTGAAAATAAGTTGTAGCAGCGTGCTCAAAAAACTTATATGGAGCAATCAAAATTTGAGTGTTGGAAGTGACATTTCCGTTTCACAAGGAATACATTTTCTTTTAATTTTACCCGACCACTCCTGTGGTGGAGATCTGTGGTATTTTTTTATTGTTACATTTACAAAGACTTCTTTCATCATAATGCCCAGCAAAATTATAGGATGGTCTAGAATAATTCAGATATGGCTAATCGAAATCCTGTCCACAATTTTCCGTTCCCAATTTCGTCACGTCCAACACTTTTTGCATTAGCCCTGTTGTCTTTATGAAGTACAGTAAGCTCTATGTTTGTGTTATTATTACTGAGAGCACTTCACTGTACTAGTAATTTGTACAAAAGTTTGACAACCACTGCAAAATGGCCTGGCCCCATCAACATTAAATTTTCCGTTCACACCAGTCACGTCCAACAAATTTTGTCACCGGCACAACATGAGTGCTATCTTTAAAAAAATGAAGAGGTCTGCAAACTGTGAATTTTATGTATGTTTCAAGTTATTGCATGGGTTGTGAAAAACTTACCAAATTACATGTACTTTGAGGTGTGATCAGTTTGCCAATTTTGTCAAAAAATGCCCTGTTCCACATTGCAATTTGTCACGTCCAACGTACGCTTCAATCAAGCAACCATGCCAATCTAACAGGTTTGGAATATTAGAAATGCATGAGGAATGAAACAAAGCATCACTCGGTAAAAGTTAGTAGTGGTCCTCTTTAAAATCGTTAAGTTGTTTTTGTTATTAATTAATGTCAAAAAGATAATAAGATTTTAAGTCAAAAATCCGTTCACATGTCACGTCCAAACTTGTGGACATTAAAGCTAATTATATGCTAATAATCATGGGCAAGATGGTGCTTGCATTTGGTACATGTACAAATATTCTCCAAACTACAACTAATCAATCCATGAAAAATCACTCTGCTCTGTTAGTTTTTTGATTTAATAATTAAAACTTTTTTATGTCAAGAACATGTTTTGGGGATAAAATAGAAGCAAAAAATGTCATGAAATTGTGAAAATTCAAGCATCAATGTTTATATTTCAGTTGGAATTGCCTGAAGGTACATACTTTACATTTATAATAAAGACAAGTGTAATTTCTTTTGGCAATTAAGCTAAATTTCCATAAAAAAATATTTGCATTTTTTACAGAAATGGCTCAATTTCCAAACTTTCTGATTAAAAAAGTAATAAAGGAGAAAAGATTAAGGTGTGCTTTCTATATTTCCTTAAAATTTATAGTCTTACGCACATTTGAAAACATATAACAAAGCTTGTCACTAAGTTTGAAAAATGACCCCCAGGTTGATAAAAAGTTGGCAATTACTGTGAAACGGGCCATATGTACATACATGTACAAATCACCGTTTCTTTTCATTTTAAGTTACTTCTTTAGCGAAACAAAAGGTACGGGATCTATTGGGTGTCTAATATCTACGAAATCACTACATATCACAGAAAATATGGATGACTTGAAATTTCTTGTTGCACCTTTAAACACAATATATTTAATTAAGTATAACTTTCCACAGGACGATAAAATGGAAAAATGAACATCACTTTCAATTTTAAAATTAAATTTCCTTTCATTTGAACCCAAACACGATATACTTTGAGCAAAATTTACTAAAAATAACCCCCCTCTTGTAGGTCCGGTGCAGCATAATTATTTAAGTGTCCACCCTGGGGGGTTGTTTATTTGATCCATTTAAACTATTTGACATGCATAAGTTTTTTATAGCATCGCAAAGCAAGTGGACCTGCCTGCCCCTGGGGTATTGCAAATTCAGCAGTACGTATTTGTGAAAGCAACAAACGGCCCTCTCTAGCGAATGTGAAAAAGTTGCAGAATTCTGAAATAAATATGCATGTGTGTATTAAAACAAATATAGACTGCTCTTTATCGGAATGTGAGATTATATTGCCCTTAATGATCTGATCCTTCGGTTCTCGGGAAAATAGTAGGCCCTGGTCTCAAGATCATCTCGCGGCAATATTTCTCACCATCTCGCTCATGAACGTCTATTTGTATACTATCTCCTTCTCCCAAGCCAGTACGGCAGTAGCCAGTCCATATTTAAAAAAAAAACGGGAGGGATCCACTTGCACACAAAGTCAAGAATGTGGTATACTTAAAAGTGCAACAAGAGAATTTGAGCACCCAAATATTGGTCAACAATAGGTAACTAGGGTACTAAATGTGTTCTGAAGAAGCACTAATGGCTCAGCATGCCATGTTTCTAGACCTTTGACCACACCTAGTGAACGTGTTAATTTGAACGGGGGTTATTTTGGAGGTTTTGTAAGGTAAGGGCAGGAAGATGTAACGTTATGCAGATTTGTCAAAAAGAGAATGCCCCTTTAAGCAGTGTATATTAATTTGTAATCTGTGTACACCCCCCATTATCGGACTTTGCGTCAGTGTGTTTAATGGTGTCTGACCCACATTGGTGATCATAGCACTAGATGTGAGACTGAAAGGAATTTCTGAATTTTCAAAAAATACCTCTTAATCAGCCACCTGTCTTGCACCCAATATGTGTTTACATTATATGATCCTTGAGTCAGAGTCTTCTAATTTAAGCGATCATAGCATTTAATTTAAGACCAAAGAAGCAATTTACAGATTTGATGAAGAATGCCCCTTTAATCGGCCCTACAGACCTTTGATCCCAATGTGTTTACACCCTTATGGGTTTTGGGTCAGTTCTTCCGACCAACTTTGGTGATCATAGCAAGTATTTTGAGGCAGAAAATGGAACTTATGTATAGATTTTCAAAGAATGCCCCTTTAATCGGCATGCAGGAACTTTGTCACAATCGGGTGTTACCACCATATATAACACTTGGTCCAGCGGTTCTTCGAACAAGTTTGGTTGAAATCGGCCCAAGCATTTGGTTAGGAGAAAGCATTTTAAGGAACGTTTGGAAAGAAAGAAAGAAAGAAGGAAACGAGACTGTGCTTCGAAGCGAGCACGAATGTTAGCTGGTGACTGTTGACCCCAATAGTCTGTGTTCAGACCTGGAGCAAACCTTTGACTCAAAAATGGTTGTCGGGCTGCGGGAAGGATGGATTTTAAACGTTCTAATTTATCCTGGATAAACGTAACCCCCAGCTCCCATATGGGAACTTGATCTAAATGATCAGTTCCTTTTTGTTGGTTCCAGACCAAAAGAAATTTCTTCTTATTTGATCTGTGAATGGCCCTCTGATCCCAGAATGGCGACCCCCAACATGTTTGACACATCAAAACAAAGGCTTTCCCTTGAAATTGATCATTGTATTGCTGTGTGTAATAATGACACCTGGTTCCAATCTGTGAACACTTCATATGTGTGTCTACAGGGGATCTTGTGAACTGTTTAAAAACTTCAAGACATGATAATAGCCTTAATTTATAGAAGGAATTCAAGAATAACCCTTTAATCAGCATAATTGGTATTTGGGCCAAATTTGTGAGAAAGAAATAATTCGTAGATTTCAAGGATGAGGAAGCCCCTTTATTGGTTAATAGTGGCATTGGTCCAAAATCTGGAACAAGCCCATATCAAGCCCGACCAGGAATCCTGTGGACAATCTCAGTGATATACCTTTAATTGCAGAAGGAGGAATTCATAGATTCAAGGATTACCCCTTTAATTGGTTTAATTGTGGCATGGGGGCCAAATCTGGGAACACCCCATTTGATTAAGCCCCTACCAGGGTATCTTGTGAGCGAATCTTGTGATGGTAGCTTTTAATTTGTGAGAGAAGAATGAATTCATCGATTTCAAGGAATGTCCTTGGGGCAATTGTGGATTTGATCCTAATCTGGGTGAACACCCCATTTTATAAAACCCCTACCAGGGGGATCCTGTGAACGAATCTCGTGATGTGATAACCTTTAATTTGCGGGAGAAGAGAGAAGGAATAATTAATAGATGTCAAGGAATGCCCCTTAATTGATAATTGTGAGGCATTGGGCCTAATCTGTGACCACCCCGTATGCAGCATGTACAGGTGGATCTTGAGAGCGAATCTGGTAATGATAGTATTCCGTTGTATGAGAAGAAGGAGTTTTTAAGTAATCAATTTCAGATAAGCCCCTTTAATCAGCATACATGACCATTGATCCCAAATCCGTGAACACCCTATATGCGGCATGGGTCAGTTGTTCCTCTGATCCAAAATTGGCTGAATCGGCCCATGCGTTTAGCACTAGATAGCCAATGGTAGCAGTAAGGAGCGGCCCGGGGGCACTCCCATTTCACTCAAGGGAACCCCACTGTTTCAGAAAATATGAGAAAATTTGTCACCACAAAATCCTATTATGGTCATTTGTCTCTCACCATAGACCACTATGTTTCTGTATGTGCATAAGTGCATGATTTCCCCTGAGTTCGAAAGTTCCTTACACCTGTGTTCCACTTCATATGTGTGTGCCTCCCTCGGAAAAAGGAAGCGTTGCCAGAAAGAAGAAGAATTACAACCAACCAAATAGTTAGCTGGCTATACCAGCTAACATAAAGAAAGAAAGAACGCCTAGGAGCACTATATGTCAGCTGTGCTACGCACGTGAAATAATTCTATACATTAGACCACTAATGAGATTCTGTGATCATTTGTTATTGGCTACGAAATGCCTTAAAAGAGATGAAAAAAGGTTAATTTTGATTCGCTATATTTCAATATAAAAAACGGCTGAATTTCGTATTTGCTCAGATATGAATTAGAGAATTCACAAATTCTTGTACCAAAGAAACTTTCTCAGCTTAATCCTTCCAGATGGGGAGATTTTTTGGATAAAGCTTTACATCAGTGCCAAAATCAGAATTTTCACATTTTTGCGGGACCTGTTATTGAAAACTCTCGTTGCACCTGTTTTAGAACAGTCTCTATGAAGGAAAATACGTTTGAGTCTTAGCATCCCTACTAGCTCGATTTTAAAATCCAAACGGTGCACCGACTCATGCTACATCCGTGAAATGATGCCCTAAAAAGGGCACCCCAAATGTGAGTGACAAAAAATTTGAACCAAAGTAATGCTAAACCCAGTCGTATTCTTACTTCGGGTGTATGTTAATCAGCGAAAATAAACATGCTCGTGCCCATTCTAAAAAATTATACGGGAAACAATCCAGGGGCAACGCTGGGTGACCGCTATGTTTAAATTGGGATTTTTAACGGTTAAGAAAGCACCGTTTCAAAATCATCCATATTTAACCATGGAATAAAATCATCAAGGGAAAAACAACGTGCGTACATTGTAACGTACTAAATATAATATAATTTAGGACTACATCAAAGGTAAGATTTTCAATAAGTGCTTTTTTGTACTGATTCTGGATTTGCTTTATTCCGCATCGGATCCGCTGCGCACCCACCCGGTCTTCTTTTCAGTTACACTACCGCTCACCCATTGAATGTGGTCTTCGCTTTGCTAAGTACCAACCCTCAGCCAAACAAGGACAGGCATAGGATTAGCACAGCAGCATGTTATGTTGACATCATTTTACTTGTTTACTTTCATTGACAGAGTAGTAGACTATTGTACAAAGACTGAATATGGTACAGAAGCGCAATGGTTTGTGTGCATCTATGAACGCAAAAACATAAAACAACATGATTGACCTCCCATTCAATTAGTTTCCCAACTAGCGGTTGCCGCGATTCGCGCGGGCTACCGCTAGCTGATTTGAATAGGAGCGGTCACTATAAACCGGTTGATTCAGTCTTCGTATAAAAGTGTAAAGTAATATTTTCTCCAAGTGTTCTCCATTTCTCACCCAAAATTTGGCAACCCATAACCCCTCGATTTATGGGCAATCGGGTGCCTTTACCCAATAACCATTTTGGCACATTCTCTATCAGTCGAAATGCCCCCCAGCTCCAAAATATTTTCACCCAAAGGACACGCGTTTTTTTTTTAAAGTTTAGCAAATTTCCACAAAAAAAAATCACCCTTATTTATGGGCATTTTGGCTGCTCTTTCACCCAAGAACCTTTTTTGGCACATTTCTCTAGCCTGATGCCCCAAGCTTGAAGCAGAGCCTAACACCCCCCCATATTTTCATACGGTTGATGAAATTTGAAATTATTTTTTTTTAGTGCGCTTCGACGCAAAATTAAAACAAATAGTCATTGAAAGAGAATTTTCAGACTGAAATAAACGTGATTATAGGCAAAAATTGGTTGGTGTACAATTGGTCCTCGGGGGGGGGGGGGGGGGGGGGCAATCCACCTAGAATATGGATATGGGCTGTAAGGCGCGCGCTTCCAAACCCTGGGGGCATTGGGGGACAACGAGGACTGAAAATGGGGTCTAACAGCCAAATGGCCCCAAAATAGGGGATTTCAGAGTGATAAAATTGCCAAAATGTTACGAAAAAGGGGTTGCTATTCAAGATTTTTGCGAAAAATGAAGGTTTTGGGGGAAAATTTTCAAAATTTCTCCCAGCAAAAAGGGGATCCTTGGGTGACAGTGGTTAAAATTTTCACAAATTATAGGGTCTTTGGTGATTTTTTAAAATGGGGGTTCTTTGGGGGACCAACGATTGCTGGAAAAAAGGGGGATCGATTATCAAAAATCCTCTGACAACAATCATGTTGAGTATGCCGTCACAAATATATACCGCGGGGGACATTGAAACTGACATAAAATTGAAATGCAAAACTTCGAGGGACTTAGCGCCTAAACAATACGATTAAAACATCCTTTTGGCATTGACTACAAAATTGAAGATATTGTAAATAGATGTCAAATTTTGATGAGTGCCAAAGGATAATTATAAAAAAATGTTATCGTTAGCTTGGTTTGTAATGATCCGGGGATTACATTCATGATTACACTACTGAACATGCCAACCATCTACGATTCACGGTATTTGATTTTGGCATATTGGATCTCCAGGCACATATGCACAATATTACCTCTGTCAAGCCCGGTTTTTTGTTTTTTTTTATTATATCTTTTTTTTGGTGAAAGTCGCCGTATTGGGCCCTAACTACGAGAAAAGTTTCTGGGCTCACATACTCTCACATCAAAAACGGATTGAAATATTCGGCGAGAAGAAACTTTAGGATTGGGTGGGGAGTAAAGGCATTTACCGGGATGTTTGGTTTTGGTCGGGAAGTGCTCCGAGAGTATGGAAGAGGACCCATAGCTATTACATTTTTTTTTTCAAAAAAGGGACCCAAACCTATATAAGCGATGGAAATGTAGGGCCATAATTTAACCCAAATTTGCCATTTACTTCCCTAAAATGTTGGCATTTTAAGCAAATTATTGCTCCGGATTGAAGAAATTTGATAATTTCCCAACAATTTTAGAAAAGGTAGCTCTGATTGAGAAAATTTGACTAATTTTCCTAAAAATTGATGAAACCTTTGAAAAAGAACACCCATGCTATACCAAAAATTATTTTGACATGAAAAATTGATATACAAGAAGGCCGAAAATGGGATTACCGAGGTTGGGCACGACCCTCGTATGGTCATTTGGTTCGAGGGGACCCCCCCCCCCGACGGGGGGTCAATTCTATCAAAATTAAATTCTTTATATTACTTAAATCGGGCCATCCCTTTAATGCATGCCACCGCAGGTTGTAAACCAGACCTGCTTTTTTCGAGCTAATAAGCTAATCTTAGATCGATAAGTTATGTACTTTAGGCCTAAATGTTTATGTCATTTGTCATTCGACTCAACAGCATGCAGTGCAAAACATTATACCAAGGACGCGAGTGGAGTGCTATATAAACAAGTGCGCGAGGTCCAGTTCAGCCTTTAGAAATAGGTCAGGCGGAAGGTCACCAATTATTGCTTCCAAAATACGTTAATGATCATGATGCTAATTAATGAATACAAAAAATAGCTGAAACGTATTGTTCAAACTGATGATTATGAGGTATCTTTATCCTTTTATTTTTTCGTTTCCAAAAAAATAAATAATTTAGGGAAATGGAAATAAATTATCAAAGAGGTCAAACTCGCCTACGCGATCACGATTTAACCGGGTGAGAACAAAAAGGTCACGGAATTTGCGTTTCCCCCCCCCCCAAATAAACACGTTGGGATCATAGAAAGTCTTGCAATGAATTAAAATACTTAGTATTAATCAATCTTGCATGTTTTACAGTACGCCTCGTATTGTTCTATTTTATCACAAGAAATAAAATTAATTTGACATTAGAAATAGCACCGTAGGTCAAAACTCGAAGACCAATGGGTAATTAATGCCACGAACATGAATGATACCTCGTACCCTAGACTACGCTACCCACAATTAACGTACTTACTCTTTGTCAAACCACGGGAATTCAATACGCATCTACTACTGTTTATAACATGTTTAGCTATGTTTACAACACGTTTATTTGATCTCAATGAAATCTAAATCATCTATCAGCAGTTTGAATACAAAAACCCCGAGCAATCGAGAGACACGACGGGAAGGGTATTACCTGAATAGGGTACACATTCAACATGGCGACCTCCTGGGTCAACATGGCAGCCTCCAGGGAAACAAACATGGCGAAGTTCGATCTTTATAGTATAGATAATGGCAATATTGATTGGGGTAAGAAACTATACTCCTTGACATCTTCCTTTGTTCTCATGTCAACAATAACACAGAAACTTCTAAATTTGTGTGCACAATTTCCAATTTCTCTTGATTTTTTGGGTAATAGTGTAGTTTAGGACCCTAACCCTATAGGATGAAATATTTCTAATCCATCATTCTAGCTCCCGTGAACACTTTCGAACAAGGTTAATTTTTTTGGAAGAGGGCAGGGCTTGAAAAATGAGGGAAATTATGGGGTAAAACAGACAAGGTTAAACAACTTTTGAAAATGCTCAAAATCGGCAACATTTCTGCCCTGAAAAGACACCAATCATGCAGGCAAAATTATGAAACTTACCTACATCGATGAAATTAATATTCCGTTACTGGAAAACAGGTACGATACTGAAAACAGAAGTGAGTTTTGAAGAAAAACGGGAGAATTTGTGAGTAAAAACAAACCCCTTCGAAAGTGAAGACGCCATCTTGAAATGGCCGAACTACTTTGGTAACCCATCCCCGATTGGTCAAAAAGTTTCAGGGACAACCAAGGGGCATTCCGATTGGATAAAGAGTGTGTTTTGGCATAGAATACGCACACGCAAAACTACGCAGTGCAAGCCTCACCGGGAGTATTTATCTGGTTATCGGTAGCTTGAAAGTGACTATTTTACTAGACGATTTTCCCTCAATTTTAGGACTATTTTAAAACGAAAATGTGTTCTAAAGCAGCCATCGGATAGAAGAGGGTTTTCTGAAGGTGAGTAGATTGATTTTGGGGTGATTTAAGTAGTATTTAACCAGTAAACCATGGCATGTAGGGTCCTAAACTACACTTTTGCGATTTTTTGATAATGAGCATTAGAAAAAATGTTCTAAGGATGCTATAGGATTATGTGGTGTCATGTCTATGTGAATCTAGGTAAGTCGGGCTCATATTTATTGTATTTAGGAAGACTGGGGCGTGTAAACAAATGGCATCTGGTGTCTACACTGCTAATGGGGAGATGTACATAAAAACATACAGTGGTTTTGAATACACCTTCCTATGTTTAATAGTGGGTTATATCCCACTAACACAGATTCGATCTGTTTAACACTCCCGTACGTAGTGTTGTAGGAGGTAGGTACGGACGACGTGCAACGCTATTACGCTGCGTGAATGAGCTAGTCATAAATGTGTTCGAACTGTTAATCATTGCATTATCATCCTCAAGCTGAGTCCTCAAGTCAAACACATATCCCCATGCATACTGCACACTGGCACTGCGCTGACGGCACATCTGACATTTTATGTGTATGATGATGATAATCCACGACTCCATTCAAATCCATGGTTCACATTAGTGGTCGAACAAGATGTGCAATGGTTATTTTTTTGGCTGTGTGGTGAGTATGGTGGTTTGGGGTTAGAGCGTATAGGTGCGCCTGGCTACACAGCGTGTAGCTCTGTAGCCATGGCGCCTATGTTCAAGGGTATTAGGGTTGGTAGGCATCATTTTTGCATCAAGGTTTGAGAAGTGGTGAGTTATATTCACACCGATAATCTGTACTTATCTTTATTATTTTTAGAATTCACTGTTGCTGTTAGGATGATTAATCTCGACAATAGCTTTTATATAAGTCACGCCGTAAAGGGCCGATATATACAAAGTCACAAGGTGTTGAGGTGTAGGATATAAAGATCATTATGAGGCGGATATCCAGAACGCTCCGGGGTCGAATACATAACAAATTCGGGAATGTTAAATTAAGGTCCATTACTCTAGGCCAAAATGGCAATGAGCGTTGTTCCAAAAACACACCATTAATGTCAAAACAGTGCAAATTTTACCCCTTATTCCCAAAACGACGTCCGATGGCGAAAATGCGATCCTTTTTCCACGTGTTTAGTAAAGCGGATGCGTAGCGCGTTTATATCTGAGTGTGGTTCCCCCGGGGCAAAAAATAATATGTCAAACAATGCCGTGACGTCACCACTTCTTAAAATTTTCCAAATAATTGGCCTGCAAACTCATAATAAGTGTCCAATTCAAAAATCAACTGTAGAAATTCATACTTTAATAATCTATCTTCATGTATGACCGGTTATTTGAGATAATGACCGTCCTGTGATCTTGCTATTTGATGACAAAAGTAGCAGGCCAATTCCTGCTTCCAAGGTCG
>JAMKCH010015333.1:0-24082 GCA_023653785.1 Ophioderma brevispina | reverse complement strand
GGGGGGGTTTTGATGATGCCTGACTCAAATTATGAAATTTAAATTTTGTAATGATTTCCTAACAAAATTACCAAAAAAAAAAATAAGTGTATAGAAGCCTCATTTTGTCTGCTGTCAATATGGCAGGGTAGTAACTGTGGGGTAGATATGTGATAGCTGCATGTCTATACTTTATCCACCTTCTTTCCACCTAGTGAGCAAGTACAGGGTGGCCACTGGGGTAGGTACTGTAGAGTAAATGCATCAT
Organism: Ophioderma brevispina; assembly: GCA_023653785.1. Classification (NCBI taxonomy): domain Eukaryota; kingdom Metazoa; phylum Echinodermata; class Ophiuroidea; order Amphilepidida; family Ophiodermatidae; genus Ophioderma; species Ophioderma brevispina. The sequence continues at coordinate 23,835 of JAMKCH010015333.1, read as the reverse complement.
TGTATACCTAAAGCTGCAGTAGCGTACCGAGGCAGTTGATCCTGAGGGGGCAAATTCCCAAGTTGTCCCGCCAGAGGGGGCAAAATGCGTAAATCGTCCCGGTGATTTGCTCCAATTAAGTCTGAATTTGACAAAAAAAATTGCCAAATTTTTTGCCTAAATTTTAGCTGAATTGGTTGAAATTCCACGAAAAAGAGGGCTAAAAATACACATTTTGGCCCATATCGTCCCGCTTTTCGAGCCAGAGGGGGCAACTTGCCCCCCCTGCCCCCCGGTCGGTATGCCACTGAATAACTGTGTACTTTGGAAGCCCTATCTTGCAGCTACTGCATCGCAACTAGCCCAGCGTGTACTCTGCAGTAGCTGCCGCTGTTGTATAGGCTACCACACGAGTAAGAAAACAGTGGTGTTTGATTAGAAATTAACTGGACATATCAAACCTGCTTTGGTATGAATGTGCAGCTGCTTGTTCTTTGGACTGGAACTGGGAGCCGCTCTGTTTCCATGATGTTGCATACTCTTCCATCCACATCTGCATTTCCTGATAATGTTGCCAGAATCGTGCATATTTGTTGTCAGCCATCCAATCACTCATCTCTACTGGTAAACCAGGAATTGATATTTTTTCGGGACTTTCCATGTTGTGTTCTAAGAAGAAGAGAAATGATAAATTATGATGCTGTTGGTGTTGGGTTCATGAATATATAATTGTCCCTTTTAAAGGCACTATCAGTGATTTGATAAATCAGAAAATCGAAAAAATCATCAAAATCAGATTTTTGCATGTTTGCAGGTATCCCAACATACCCTGCAAATAATAGGACCAGAAGGAACCTAATAAGGACAGAATCGGAAATTGTAGTATGTTACTGTCCGAACGGACACTTACTACCACACTTAATTCTATGGAGATTTGTATCTTTCAGTACGGCCGTTTTCTTCCTTTTTGTTTAATTCTTGTTGGAAAAACTTATGATGATTCTTACAGACTTATCATTCACTTTTAAACTATTCTGCAAAATTTCAAATATTTTCACTCTTAGGATAATCATGATAGTGCCTTAAATCCTTGGAAACCAAGGGTTTTATCGGGACATCCAGGGTTGTTTCTAAGAAATGAGACAATGATTAACTAATTATGATGCTGTTGGGGTCATGAATAATAATTGTCCACTTTTAATTCGATGTAGAAGTGCCAAATGTAGGATCGTTGCCCCAGCAATTGGTCTGAACAAATCACATGACACTTGCTGCACACTGCATGATTTGAATCCTGTTGCTTAAAGCGGCACTGGCACATTTCACACATATGAAATTTCGTTAATTTGCTCATGAAATGATAGTCTCGGCCATTGGAAGAACAGAGAATATTTTACACATAAAAAAAAACCTACCCCAAAACAGATAGGGACATGTATGAGGATAAAAAGACATCCAGGAATTTGTAGGCCAACTTTTAAGGTTTTCCCTACTTTATCAACAAATGTGTAATCATGAATTTTTTGAACTCTACTCACTGTTAAAAACACAAAGGTTATAGACCGATCAAAAAGTGTGCATAGCGAGGGAAAAATGCATAGGCGGCAGTTCTTGTGTTAAACACCATTTTCGTTGTCTGCTGAATTTAACGTCGCCGACGTTAAATTATAAAAATCGTTCGTTTAGACATAAGGAAGCTGAGTGGTCTTAATCATTTCGGGTGAGGGCTTTTGTATAGAAAAGCCTTACAAACATGTCAAAAATCCATATTTGGAAATTTCTGGGGCGCCACTATTTTTCAATGTGCCAGTGTCTCTTTAAAAAGACACTATCAGTGATTCACCGAAGAGTCAAAATGATTTGAAATCGCAGGAACAGCTTAGAAGTTGAAGGGTAATCTATAGAATTATTGTATTTTTTCAACTGAAAAAGTCAGAAAGGAAGAAGAAGAAAAACATCATATTTAAGATATGAATCCCATACAATTCGGTTGCAGTAAGTGTCCGTACGGACAGTAATGACTTAAATATTCAATTTTGGTCCTTACTAGGATGACTTTTGGTCTTAACATTGATTTCCATGTTAGGCAAACTTCATTAGATTAACCCTAATGTGATACGCGTCCCCACCGGGGCAAATTCACAAAACACGGGCGGGGGGGGGGGGGGTCTTAGTGGAAAAAAGGAGTTAGGGGCTGTGCGGCAGAGAAGGGTTGCATTTTCAGCCAATTTTGGGCATATGATCGGTCCCCTGTTTCTTGGCAAATTGGTATATGAAGGTTTGATTTCTGCTTGCAAGTGATGTTCCAATGGCTCAATCAGGTTGAAGAATGCATTGCAAACCACGAGTGTGCTGCCAGAATGGCTCAAAATACTTTTAAAAGTAGTTTTCTCTAAGGCTTCACCAAAAAACCTAAACCCAAGAAGGTATAGGATGGGTAGCAAATCTGTCATTTTTTTGTCGCCATGCCCTAAGGCAGGAAGACACATAGGGATCACTGCCCACGGTAGGTTGTCTGTGAGTTGTTGTGTGGTCTGTTGAAAACGGGTTAACATTTGCCTGTAATATCCTATACTGTGATGGATTTAAACCAAACTTTTTAAAATTTTGTGAACATGGCATCCCCCACTTGTGAGGTGGCCAAAGGTCACATGCCAAAGGTCAAAGGTCATGTGAGGTCAAGGTGAAAATAGGCTGAAAATGTAAACTTGACCTCATTTGAAAAGTTGAAGTTCAATTGGAACCAACTTGAATCATTGGTACAACATGGGTATCCCTCATTTGGTGATTAGGTCAAAGGTCACATATCAAGGGTCAAGGTCCTGTTATGCCTATCATTCACTAACCGCAAAGGCAGGCGACACACGCGGTCGAGGGACGATGTATTTTTGGTATATTTTCGGGGTAGATGGTTCAAACACCCGGCCACACATCCCTACCCCAACCCAAAAGTGAGGAACCCCCCCCACGGGGGGGCTTAAGTTGTAAGTCTACGTTACAACGGCACTTAACGCAAATGTGATTAAACCTGCCGGGGGGACGTACCCTCCAGAAAAAATTGTAGACTAGTGTTGAAGTCTCACTAGCAGTTTAGCAGCAATGGGTTCTCATACACTCTGCGTATTTACAACAGACAGAGCAAATCAGTGAAGCGTTACAAAAAACGCGAAATAGTGCTAGTGGATTGTAAATGTACTAGTGGATTGTAAATTCTCTGCCATTGTGTAAACTAACAATGCTCATGGCATGTCTACTTAGAGTTTCGTGCCAGCTATAAAACCGCGTATGACATACAGCATCAGCATAAGACACAGCATACATACAGAGCTGTGTTAATATGACAATACATTAAGCATTCCATACTGCGTACCAAGTCCAGTGTTCCATGCTGGCCATTTGCCAGTGTTAAATCGGATGCATGTACGTTTGTCTTTTACGCTGACACACTTGTGTATATCCAGCACGTATGTAATACTCTGGCACATTCTTTGTGGGGGGACCTGTATATTTGTGTATACTAAAATTTAAAATACCTAAATCGTACCTTAATTCTGGGACACGTGTACGCAGAGAGAGCTTGCTTGATACAAGCGTTCAGGCATTCAAATTAAAATCTTAGAGATAAAGGATGATTGGGAACCGTACTACCCTCTTTACGACAAATTGAAACAAGAAGCGATACCTTGTATGTGAAGGGAAAGACGAGGCCGAAGGCCGAGTTCTTCACCACGCAAAAATAATGGTGTCGCCGGTTTTCAATTATGTCGTAAAGAGAGTACGCGGTTCCCAAAATCATACCTTAATTCTCATTCTTAAACAGCTTTCATTTAAGGTCATCTTGACACAATTTTTGCGATACTTACGGCTTAAATACAACAGAAAGGACTGCCACACCCAGTGACAACAATCTGACAACCCCAGTTGAAACGACAAACCTAATCATATGCAACGAGACAAACGGTGCCCGCAAGCGCGGGAAAACAGAGCAAAACGCGGTATGGGCGCGAGCGCTTCAACCTAAAATACCATCCATAAGCAGCGCGAACTACCTGGGTTCAATTGTCCGAATTGAACCCGGAAGCATCATCCATGAATGCTACATTTTCACGGCTGTTAACTTAGGATTACGCACGACTAACCCCTACTCATGTCTGCGCCCAACCCTGCATTAACCCCAACACGTCTTCGGGGTTTCCCCGAATATCGTCCGAAAATCAATGGAGAATCATTTTTTAAAATTTTTACGTACGAGAATCAATGAGAAACAAATTTTTGCTTTTCATTGATTCTCGGACGTTTTCCCGGCACCCGAGTAAGTGGCGTAAAGTGTTAGCTGGCTGAGAATCAATGACCTTCCGCGGAACGGCCCGAGAACAATGAAATCATTCACCTATACCCATCCAGCGGGGAAATGGGCCGAATGCAATGAGGATCATTTACCTCCTGCGGGGAATGGTCGGAGGTGCAATGAAATCTTCATCTCCGGCGGGGAACGGTCCAGATGCAATGAGAATCATTCAACTCCTGCGGGGAAACAGTCCGCGGTGCAATGAGAGTCATTTCCGCGAGCAAATTAGTTGCTAAAGTCCGAGTAGCAATGAGACTCAATTGCCGACCGGTTTTGAACGGGTAATTGCATCTCATTGATTCTCGGTTGCGGTTACTTTAGAGGGTTTTTTTTTTTTAAAACTCTCGTCTATTGTCGTTTGAAGTCCAGCCGTGCAATAGGCCATTGGAACATACGCTTCCGAGGTAATGATACGCACATACGCAGTGTTTTGTCGTTCGTGTCCCAAATAATGAATTCCATGATTCGATTTATAATGAACTATACGATAGTCGGGACAAAATCCTTGCACTGACTAACTCGTTCCGTAGCGTTGCACTCGTCCGTACCTACCTAAGATAGTAGGGGCTATTGTAGCGGAAAAGCCAGACAAACCTCGGTCTATTCATGTACAATGACGAGCTCGTACTTCCTGTTCTTAGCAAGAGGTTACTCTGGCAGTTTTTTCGCTACAATAGCCCCTACTATCTTCTCTCCCAAGCCAGAGCGTAGTTTCACATTCAAACACCGGTCCACTGTGCCACAAAGTCAAGAATTTGGTATCTTACAGTCCTTTATGACACGAAATCCATCCAATAATGAAAACTTTGATGTCTTAGCAGCCCTACTAGCTCGATTTTAAAATCAAACGGTGCACAGCTCATTCTTAATACTATTCCGTCTGAGCATGAATCCTCCTTATGTACAATTATCAAAGGCCATAAACTTAACTCAATGGAGGGAGTCATGCAAATAGTGTGTAACTTATATGACAAAATTTTTGTCTCAACATTCTCCTTAATTTCACGCTTCATGCAATAAATAAACCTGATTCCACCTTGAAAAGTATTCCATATAGTGAATCAACACAGGATAGTTGGTTAAATATAACTTCATCAACATTTTTATGAAGTGAAATTTAATGAAATTTCAAGACTTGTACTGAAGATTCTGAAACGGTGACTAGTCCTGATTTTGAGGGGGGGGGGGGGTATGCCAGGTGCTTAATGAAAAGCTTTAGCTTTGTATTTAAAATTGGATGATTAACCAGTGCTAAAGGTAGAAGATGTTAACGAAAGCACTGGTGTATGGGATTGAGATAATTTTGGAGGTGACATTTTGTCAGTGGTCGAAATTTAAGGCTACACCAAAATGTCATAGCTGATACCCATAATGTTTTGGGACGTCACATATAAGAACTGTTAAGGGCATACTGTTAAAGAAATGCATGTGAAGTCCCAATTATTGGACTCCTTAATCTGTGAAATTGACCCCAGAAAAAGCACCGAAACTTGAACAAACTAATAGCTAAACAACATCGTCTCCCACGTCCGGGTATTGTTCCGTAATTATTGGTACTCAGCAGCGAAATAAGCGTGTGCTCGTGCCTATTCTAAAGAAATAAACCGGGAACAATCCAGGGGGCGACTCACATGATTAGCGGAGGCACTGCTATGTTTAGGAAGGGGATTTTTCAAAACGGTTAAGAAACACCGTTTCAAAATATCACTTTTAAACACCATGAATGTGTGGAAAATTAGTCAAGTAAAACATGTGCGTTCATATAAGTTGGACTACATAAGGCCCTTGAAACTCGATTATTAGTTCTCGTCGCCCCGCCCCGGGGGGCGTATGATTTTGGGGCCGCGCTATGCGGTCGAAAATCTGAAAATAATTCAGTATTTGAAAATTCTGTTTTACACAATCACCTTTTCAGTCTATATTGGAATTTTTGGTAGAAGACCTGTCTCGGAAGTAGTTCTATCTAAAAAGTAGCCGACATTTCCAAGTAGTACGGAGTTCCGTATTCCGTACGGAACTTAAATGATGGCTAAATACGGGCGTACATTTCCATTTTCCCGGTAAAAAAACGGAAAATGGTCGCTACTAAACAAAATAAAGAGTAAAAAAGTCATAAACAGAAAAAAAAATTTTTAAAAGAGGGCAACTTTTTCAAAGTGAATAAAAGATGGTCAGATTTGACAGAGTTTTTCAATTTAATAAAGTATGTAAATGGTTTCCTGACATCGGTTTTTTTCCGACTTTCTTTCGGATGGTTACTCACAATATTGATTTAACCATTTAACTGCTGTAATGCTAGATGTCTTCATACTGGTAATGAAGTAATGATTTCACTGCAGTGGTCCAAAGGATAGACCCTACAAACAATGTAAACTGTTTATGTTTTGTTTTAGAAAAAGTTTTTAGAGGCTTGAAAGTTTTAGCTTTACTACTTTTCAACTACTCTATATGGACTTAGTTCCTACTGACAGGTTGCCTTAGGGAGGGAGGCTGTACATAACGGGTCAGGGGGCTGGGCTGTGCGAAATTTATTTGCGTGGGAGAAGAGAGCTGAGTTATTAAAAGAAGGACAAAGGCATGCATGAATAAAGGGGGACGGGTACACAGATTCTGTGCAGATAAATAGCAAATAAAGAAATACGAGAAATATTGTTACGATCGGCGATACAGTCGTAGCACTTTTCAACTATGGAGACCTTAAATAAGCAGTAGTAGCATCATTTAAAAGTGTGAGCGGGCGTACTGGATCAGGCTAATACAATATTTCTCACACTCATGGTCATAACTGATTCTCCTTGTCTTTTCCTATAGAGATACGAGTAAATGCAATAAAGCAGTCGCATTGCATGCTGTAGATGAGTATGGCTCAGATGGTAACAAGCATCAGCTTTCAGGTTTGATCCTTCAATTTCCAGAAAAATTAGAGCATTGTTCATTGTTTCTCTGCTGTCTAATATAAAAAAGAACTACTGGTACGACAACCGTAGCTTCCTTGAGCAAGTACTGTGTAGGGGAACCAGCTGGGCCCTTAAGGGGTCTGTGTCGGAAGCAATGACGGAGAGCAATCATGTTCGCAGTAGTGTTCTGGAAAAGCTGTATTTAAAGAGCTCTATCTCATGATGCCGTTCATATGTACAGAGGTAGCTTAGTTTTCAAGTTATGAGCCTTTCAATTTTTGACTTTTTACATCTAAACCTTTTTCATAACGCTAAGTGCGCAAATGAAACGAACAAAAGTGTCATTAAGCTCTTCGTAAAAAGGTTGAAATAATGAAATCCTGCAAATAATGAATAATGAATAGTTCCCTCATTAGGGCTGAAAAAAATGTGCTAGAAACTCATAATTGAGTTTCACGGCTAAAAAGGTAAAGATTTCAATAAGTGCTTGTTTTGTACTGATTCTGAAGTTGCGTATTCCGCATCGATCCGCTGCCACCCACCCCAGCCTTCAATACTCTCCCGTACGTAGCGTTTGTAGGAGGTAGGTACGGAGACGTGCAACGCTCTGAACGAGCTACCTGGTTCTCTGCATATTTTACTGCAGAAAAAATGCCAGCCCACTTGCCTCTTTTTGAACCAACTAAAAATCTGGGTCAGGGTCGATCACCGACCACACGCCATACGCGCAACATAGCTCCGCCCTTTTACACGCAAGTATTATGGTACGCGCTCATCAAAGGGTTTCTGTCCACGAGTAGAAACGATTCGGCAGTATCTGTCTGCTAGTACAACGGAGTCCCCCCCCCCATCTGAATGTCGGGCATGTCAGACGATCATTATCATGTCGATTAGAGGGGTTTACATACACAATGCAGAAACATTTGCTCTGTGCATATAAAATTCAGCCGTGCATGCAGATTTTAGTGTTATACAGCCCAATTTCTGAGAAAATCCCAAGTTGTGCATGTAACTTTTCTTTCCTAAATCGCACACTGGTCATTATCAATCTTTTTGCATTTCACAGTTACGATCCCTCATTTCTAGTATGACGACAATACATAGTCAATCGTAGTAGCACGAATCCCGACAATAATATCTCCAAAATACATACTTAAAGGTCCACGGACATGCTTTAACATACTTATAATACGCACCAAAAAATGGTTTCATTCATAGTATGTATTGTTATCAATGTAAATCTGCATGAAGCAGTAATTGGGAAACCGTATATTTGATAAAAACTGGGCATAAGATCTCATCATGTGTTAGGGGGGGTGGGGGGGGGGGGGGGGGTGGCCAAGCTTTCAAAGGAAATTCCAAAAGAAAGTGATTATGCGCGGCAAGCGTGACCCAGAAGTGACGTCGAGTAACAAATCCTCGATACGATAGTCATCGTGGAACGGACGTGTGCGTGGCCCAGTTTTCTTGCAGACGTACCAGTTGACTTCTCGTTATATGTGGCCTCACGTGTTGTATCTATGGCCATAATTTTCTTGATTTGGTACCTACAATTACGATAATATGCGCTGTATTGTCGACTGATGCACCATCGGCGACCGTACCGTGACTCAGGAGAATCAAACAGAAATGCTTATTCAAGTTCCCAGACCAAGAAACCGACAAGGAGAGATATTTGGAGTGTGCGGTGCGGTCAGCCCACGTGTGAGCTTTGTTTACAACTTGTTACTCTTACGTCATAAACGGGGTCAAATCCACCTCCAGCATCTTGATACGCCTTCGCGAAAACGGAGAAGGCCTTGCAGTTTTGGGCATATTTATCTGGAAATTTAACACTTTCCTCGATGTCACTTTAAAATCTGTGTTGCGATATGATTCAGGATAAATGAGGATCTGTTAAGGTACGAAAATGTAAGAAATTTCAAAATCAAGAAATGCTACTCAGCCGTGTCCATGGACCTTTAATATTTATTTTCATCGAAGAAACAGAATTGCAGGAGATAAAATAACAAGTACAACTTAAGTAGGTGCATGATATTGATAAATACTGCGGCCATTAGGTTATTTTCTAGTGTAATGACAGTGCTTGATTGCTACGGCTTCAAATGCATTATTGGCCTTTACGAATTACGTCGTGCCGACCACCATTTAAACGACGTAAAGGTTCCCCGTGCTGACGTAGTCTTCGCGTTCGAAGTCTTCGGCGCGGCGAAGACTTCGCCGCCTTCGGACAGAACATGCTAGTCAGCTCACGTCATTGAATTTGACGTAGTATGTTGTACTATATCACCCCCCCCCCCTCTTACACTTCAGGGAAGATCTCGATTGCAATCTTGTCCCTGATTAAAAAAAACACGAATTTTCACCTTGCGGCTCCACACAAAACTGTCAAAATCAATCTGACCCGATCGGCTTTGATTATTTACAGCCCGTCTTCTCTCCTGCCCATTTCTTTTATCCGTCTCTTAGACAACTGACACTGAACGTCATAGGTGTGATGGTGCCAGGCAGACAACACTGGGCGTTCTGAGTACTGAGTAAGCGACTGAAATTACAGCGTCGATGGTTGTCAAGAAGAAGTGTCATTCTGATGCTGCTGCTTGCTTTCTGTGCACAGTGTTTTTTGCATCATTGCAGTACTGGAAAGTAACCTGATCAAGCAAATTGCTCGGTGCCTGTGACAAGCAGGTTTGATTTGCGGAAGTATCTGTACTGTTTCACAGTGTTGTCGTTGTATCATCCCAGTCTTGGAGAACGGCCAAAATATCAGCCTGGTCACACTGTCAGACTGTCATGACTAAACATGGTTAGGGTGTATTACAGTTTGTTATTTTTTCCCGTGGATTTGTGTGCCAAAATTGATTTTATTAGATTACTTTTGTCAATTTTGGTGTTCGGATTTTTCAAAAAAGCTAGGTGCCATTTTTTTCAATCACGTCTTCATCGCCATTTTGGAATTTCAAAATGGCGCCATTTTTTCAGTATGTTTTGTCATATCTCGGCTTCGGAGCCATTAGATGAGTAAAATGTGTCAAGACCCATGTTTTGTGATCCCAGGGATTCATTGAAAGCACCGTCTTACTTGTAACTGATTTGGTTTGGCTGCCTCTTGAATTTTCAAAAGGGCTGCCATTGTTGTTGGTTGTGTTTGTTGTTGGTTAATTCCTCCTATATATGTAGGAGCACCATCCGAAGAGTATTATAGTAGTAAGGAAATTGTAGAAATTTACACTTAGTTAACAATTTCATTCACAATATCACACACAAAAATATATTAGTAGTAGCTATAACACACTAAGAAAAACATAAAGAACCCCTTGGGAATAAGCATCAGTAGGGGTCAGGCTGAAGAGTGATTTAATGAGCCCCAGATTATCATAAATCCCAGACAGTAGATCCACCAGACTTCAGAATCTGAAAAAGAGCAAAATAGATATATTGCACCTTAGACCATGTAGAGTATCAGGTCTATGAGCGAATTGCTCAAAATCAGCTAATAAAACAAATACATATCACGTGAGGCAGAAGGAGGTTAGCAATAGTATTGAATTAGCACACAGTAACGGCCAGCATATGATGAATCGAATTGTCACGAATGTATTAGTATTCAAACGTGATGGTTTTCCACAAATTAGATCAGGCGGTTGTTTCATGCCAACAACGTCAGGCGCATGCAGGTGTTCAAAACTAAAACAGTACAGCAGATCACAAGGTATGCGACATCATGCACATGCAGGTGTACTAGATAAATGCATATTCAAATGGCAAATTTTCAACAATTGCAAGTTCATAGAATAAATAAACTGCAATCGACAACTGCCAATGAAATGCCAGGTGTACAAACATAAACAGCGGATCCCAATGGCAAATGACATCAAGCACAATGCAGATGTCATAAATGTGTACATTTTACACCATCTAAATGGATCAACAGTTGACTATAGCAGGGAATATTACAAAAAAAAAAACTCTATATACAACATTATAATTTAAACACTTAAAGGGAGCCCTTGGTTGAGAAGTGCATTCCATCTCCTGATATGCATACTATAGCATACCGACGTCAACCTCCTTTCAATACAGATTCTCATTTCCATGGAATACCCCTACATATCTAGGATCCTGGGATTCAAGAACAATGCAGCATATTGTGATTCTGTCTTAATGCTTCTGAATTCCTTCTGAACACATGTATCAGTTGTCGTTGCTTTAGAAGATCCGGTGCAATTCTCGCCTAGGTCCTAAGTGAAAGAGAGGTTGCAAGGAATGTGCACGATCTTCAGGATATCCATGCATAACTTACACATAGGATCACTTGCTTTTGTGATCTTGTAGATTGCATTGTAGGGTTGTTAAGTGCCTGTTATAGTGGCTCGATTATGATTTTTGCCGTACTTCACATTTGCATCACTAGATGACCAAACAGGGTGTGGTTCACCGCAGTGAAATCCATAGCTCTAAGGTATTTGAGAGAAGGCTTCCTGGCAATATCTTCCAACATCTCCTGCTCCAGTAGATATACCAATGGAACTTTCACACTTGAGATTTTTAAATTATGTTATGTCCTATATTTTGGCTTGTGAGCAACGTGGAAGTAAAAAACTGGTGGCAATACCCAGGTTTGTGATACCAGGGAATCCATTAACAGCACTGGCTTACTTGTATCTGATTTAGCTTTGCCGACATCTTGGATTTCAAAATGGCCGCCCATATGTAATGCCACTAATTTAAAAATCTCAGCATACCAGTAATAAAAGCCACGGCAGTCTAAAAAATGGTAGCTTGCATGTACTATGATGATAATTCCAAACCATGCATGCCAATTATTCTAAACTCACCGCCATGGAATATTTCAAAATGGCCGCCACTAGACATTTTTATTTTTCATTAATAATGTAATGTCATTGAAATGTAACCAAATATCAGTATATAAATTATAGATCCTACTATTTTTAAACACTATCTTTGAAATACCTGACTTTGATCTTGAATTGTCTTTTCAAGTAACAGTAAGATTATTTTCACCATACAAAATGTGTTATTTCGGAAACTTTATTTGAGTATAGGTATTAATAATAATATTTCGTGAAGCAAAGAAGTTAATACTCTCATGTATTCACCTTTTTGAGACACAAAAACTTGTATCATGCAAACTTGACTAATATGCTAAGAGGATTATATATTTTTTGTTGCTTCCATCACAAAAAAAACAAAGGCTATTGAAAATTATTAGAGGGCTTACATATAATGGGTTAGCCATTTAAACCCTGATCTAGTTCTGCTGAGCATAACCTTTTTGTCTTTCATTCAGCTTTTAACATTTGGACATATATCATCTAACTTAAAGTTTATGCCGCTGTACATGGACTTGGTAGCAACTAAAAGAATCAAATTCCAAATTTTAGAAAGTCATCTACATGCCAAGATTTTTCAAACTTACCTCAAACAGGATTCTGTAGCATACTTACAATACTACAGAACAGACTCCACACATTGTTTTCATTTCATCCAACGCGAAAAAATTAATTTGGTAATTGAAAAAAAAAACTAATGGCTGAATTTTCAACACATAATTATTTACTCCCTACAACTGCATGAGTGATTGGTTGCGCCAGTTTTCGGAGTTTGCGGTCAAAGGCGACACGCGTTCGTTTTTTGGTCAACAAAACAACGTGTGTATTCTTGTTCTGTAGTATGGTAAGATCCTGTTTGAGGTAAGTTTGAAAATCTTGACGATGTCAGATAACTTTAAATTTGGCATTTGCTTATTGTTGATTACCAAGTCCATTTACAGCGGCAGAACCGTTACTTAGTTAATACGATAATGGTCCAATGTTTAAAAGATGAATGAAGACAAAAAGGTTATGCTCACAGAACTAGTACCTATCAGGATTAGCACTTAAGTTCTTTAGGGCATGTGTAGAGAGTATTTTCTTATGTACTGAGACTTGACCAATTACCCAAAAGCTATGGAGGACTTGATCAGAGCTGTTATAACAACTCTAGAAGAGTAGTAACATCATTTGGATAGATATATTTCCAACAATGAGGTATATGAGATATACCCCCCTCTCAGAAACCATTAAAAAGAAATGTCTCCAGTTTTGCAGGTCACTGGATGCGGACAACTGACCAACCTATCTCTCACCTGTTTTTCTGGACACCACCTGAAAAAAACCCCCCCCCCCCCCACCTGGATGAAGAACAAGAAAACTTAGATATCCTGATGTCATTGTAAAGATATTGGATTGTATGCAAGTGAAATCCAGCAACTCATAAGGATAAGGCAACTGGTTAAAATTTGTCTCAGCTGCTGTAGACGTTCCGTCTTGACGGCCGAAAGATGATGATGATGATGATGATTGATGATGATGTGAGAGTTCAGGATAGCCTTCTGACTTGTGTTACGTTTTTAAACTGTTTGTAATTCAATGTGTTACCCAAAGTCCACTGCATTTACAGAGTTGCTGGTCTTGGCAAAGGTGCTTGCATTGGTTTTTGCCATTACACCATGCACGAAAAAGTTTTCAAGAACATTTAACATGCTGGTTTTAGTTCAAACTATCCTCACGGGAATTCCTGGAATACCACCCATTGCGTAACAGCTTGAATCTAGGCTTTATATACTCTTAGATATGACAGCAAAATTTTCCTCCTCATCCGTAACTCTAAAAGCGTGCAAACCTAGTAGACCTATATTTTTTCGATGCCAACTGCTGACACAAACTTGCAGTATGTCATTTCTGCGGCTTCGCTTTTCCTTTTCCGGAGTGTGAAGTGAAAGCTGCCTGGAAGCTGTTGGTTGAAGACCAAATCAATGAGGTTAAATGAGACATACGTGTCTGGCAGAATATAAATCCAATCCTGATGTCTCGTCAGTCTTGACGCTCAAGTACATGCCATTGTGATCAAGGTGTCTGCCTCTCAAGTGAGGTGCTCACCAATATTGGAGCCATACACACCTAGTTTGTTTGGAAATTACATTGAGGATGCCAACTAAGCTCTTGCTGCTATCTTCCCATATTCATGGAAAAAGTCTAAGCTTACTCAAGTATCTGATCACTTGAGACTTTGGTACCAATATGAGACCAGCAGGGTTTTCAGTGGTACTAATTTGATATTAGTCGAAAACTCTGATGTCCAACTGACGGATCAATGCAGCAGGGGACCTGTTGCCATGTGTCTGACTTTAAGGAGTGATCAATAATAGATGTCGAAGTATCACATCCTTCACCATACCCGGATAAATCTTACGCTGCTTCGAAAAATTTTGATGGCCAAAATAAGAGCGTGTACATTGGACATTTATTGATAACTCGAACAACTGCCACGGCGTCTATAATGCACAAACTTGTTATTTGATCTCCAACCCGACTTGATGTATCAGCCGGTTCCTGTTAGACCCAGGCAATGACTTGGAAAAAAGTGCTTTGTCATTTTGGATTAGAAGAAGGCCATCCGATAGGAGAAGAGTATGATCTGGGGATAACAGAAAACTCTGATAAGATGTTCATGTTTGGTCACGAACAGATTTGTGAATGGAATGCCTGACATAGTCAACACGAAATCACCAGATTTCGAGCTTCCCAAGTTTCTTGGGCAGTACACTTATTAAACATCTTTATTTGGGCAAGACAAAATTGGTACAAGTCGAATATTTGTAGAGAACAGGAGCAAAGTAGTATTTGACTGCTCCCGTCTACTTGCTGAATCAAGTAGACTCTCTACCCTGATTCAGGTAACTCTTTGCCATTGCGGAGGTCTTGACCAAGTGCAGCTCGGATCTGATCTCTTGAAGATTTTACTTTACCTTTCAAAGGACACCCACCATATATCTTGTCTCATATGAAGCCTATTGTGGGGGGGGGGGAGTTCGTGACATTTCAGGATTATGGTATACAAAGTTTCTAGCTGCAAAGTTGCTTCAAAGAGGAAGTCATAGCAGACCATGATATTGGTTACATTGGGTTACTCTACACCACGCTTAAAACACTTTCCAGTGAAAGATTTGATGGATTTGCGGTCGGTGATTGGTGAAATAAGACCAGCTTCAGTGCTATGGATTCAAGATACTTGCGCGAGATAGCATGAAGTGAAGTAAAAAGAAGCATGGACCTCTCCAACTCTCAAAGCCAGTTGGTATTTCTGTTGAAGTTGCAGTTTTCATGCTCTTTGTGCAAGTCAAAATCAAGTGTTATGACAGCCTTGTGATGAGGAAATACAAACCAAAAGTGGATATCATTGAGCAAACAAAAACGCTGGAGGGCCTGTAGTGATAGAGGCATATTTTTCATTACCCATTTTTTTTTTTTTCAAAAACCGGGTAATGAGGGCTCGATCCTTAACAATCTGGTTTCCATGATGGTCACTGTGAAGTCCGGAGGGAGAAAGAATTTAATCTGAACACTTTTGGCTTGTAGTACGCGGGAAAAGTAGACTAGATCGAAGGCTTGCAGAAGGCCTACTCGGGAAAAAGGTTTTGTGTAGTACGCGGATAGGTAGATCGAAGATCTTGTAGTTCTCCCGTAAAAAAACTTTACCCAATCTCGTGTCCAAATTGCTCCACCCTACGTCTTCGTGTATTTATATTACTCATAAATTTAATTATTGAAGTCTAATCAACCCAAGCTAAATAAAGTGGCCTAAAACATACGAACTTACTGGAAAGTATTCAAACAGCATTTAAGCACTCTAATTGTTACAAACAGATCAGATTTAAACTCGAAAATCACCATACCGACCGTAAATGTACCAAAAGACGCCGGGCGCAGGTGTGGAAATCGCCACTGAGTCTGTTATGAATGACGTCTAATTAGGTTATCGGATTATAAAATCGACGGATTAACGGATTATAAGATCGGACAGTTTCCCGTCTTGGATATGTATAATTAAAGTGGCGGCCATTTTGGCAAATTCAAGATGGCGGACTAAACCAAATTAGATACAAATAAGGAATTGCTTTTAATAGAATCCCTGGTTATCCAGGACATGGTATTGCCACCACTTTCAACTTTTCTACGTTACTCAACAAGCCAAGATAGGGACAAGTTGTACATCATGTAATTGAAAAGGCGACCATTTTGAAATTCAAGATGGCTGCAACCCAAAAAGTAGGGGACAAAGCAAGGCCAATGCTTTTAATGGAATCTCTGGTATCATAACATGGGGGATTTGCCACCATTTTTACCCCTCTAAGTGCTCATAAGCACGAGATATAGGGACAAAATATAATGAAAAATGGCGGGCCATTTTGAAATTCAAATGGCGACATAAGTGCTCATAAGCCGAGATACAGGAAACCATAACAATAGTTGTGAAAAATGACGGCCATCTTGAAAATTCAAGATGGCGGCCAACCAAATCAGTTACAAGTAAGATAATGCTTTCAAAGGAATCCATGGTATCACAAACATGGGTAGTGCCACCATTTTTACCCCTTAAGTTGCCTCATAGCCCGAAGATTTAGACAAATATAATAAAAATGGGGCCATTTTGAAATCACAAAATGCGAATGGAAGGCGTGCTTGAAAAAAATGGAACCTAACTTTGTGGAAATCAGCACCCTAAAATTGACAAAGTTAGCCCACATGAAAATCAATTTTGGCACCAAAATCCCACGGGGATTCAAAATCTGACATATCAAAAAAATACTAGTGGGGGAGGAAACATTGTTCGCAATGAAACCCTAAAATATACGAGCAAATCAGACGCATCCTTTAAATCGGAATGAAGTTTTCGTTAGGACCGCTTTATTTTAGGTGGAAGAAGAGTTTACTTAAAAACGTGTAGCAGCCAAAATGTACTGAATTTCAAATACATATAATTCAGATAAAAATACTCACCCAAGTTGTTGAGTAATGTCTTTATAATACAAATCATCAACAGTGATTTGCAAAAAAGGCTTAGAGAAATAAAAACAACAATATACACATCTACAATTTTGCTTTCCACAGGGTTGAGTAATGCCGCTAGTATTGCCGCTGTCGTCACTGTTGTGGAACTATACAATTATATGTGGAAGGATTCCCCTGAATTTTTGTATCTCAGAAATTAATCATTATGAATTTTATGCATATATAATGATTAAATGACCTTCTTGAGGTAAGTGTGTGCCTTGTTTACGAGCGAGGATTATATAAACAATTTTTATTAGCTCCGAAAAACAGCGAAGAGTTGCGAAACCTTTTGCTTCGGAGCCTATTCATTTTACACTCATTGCTGATACAGGTTTATTGTATACGGAAGTGCTTCTACAGTGATGCGAGTACGCCCAAAGAAAAACGTTGCACATCGGTTAGAAGTTTCCTTTTACTGGGGAAACACAAAAACACTGGTTGAACTGGAAGATGTTAACCAACCACACACAGCCTGCACAGGAACACATCAGTCACAGTAATCTAACAACTGCAGCTGCAATCTGGCACTAAATCCCACACATCTCACAAAAGGCTAGCTTCATTTGCAGGCAAAAACTAGCATCTGGAATGGAAGCAGAACAATATGAATGATAAATAATAATAACATTTTTAAAAAAAAAAAATGTTTGCCAGAAGAAACATTCTGAAAAATGATGAATGTGTCGGTGTTCATGGTTTATAAAATGGATTGGGAAGAAGAAGGAAGAACCGTCGTTGTAAAGGCGTCTGAAATGCAATTTGCAAAGCACCAAGATAGTCGACTAAAGGTGCGTGTGCATTTTTGTCAGTGACTTACGTGCCGGTCATGACGGTGCATGCACTAAGTTGTTCATGTAAGATGTGTTGCAGGATTATTTTATTTCGAGGGGGTCTTGTTCTGCTAAGCATCACTCCCTCCACGTTTTGTCTGCATGCTCTAATAGTTTTTGAACAGGGTGGTCTAAAGAAACTGCAGAAGATGCGCGAACTGGGGGTTTTGACTGCCACTGTACCCGTACCACCATTTACGAAAAATAAAGCAATGTGGGGGCTCAAAATTGGTTTTAAAAAATCTCAAATTTTGATATTTTGCCTCCCCCCAGAAATTTCACTTTTGCCCCCCCCAAATTTCACTTTTCCCCCCGTTTGCCCCCCAGACAAAAGCGTACTGCATCTGCTGTGGTACTTATGCTGCATTTGAGCCTGCACTATGAGATGTTAATTTGTGGTGTTAGAGTCTTTTGGTCCTGAAAACCTGAGGGTTGTATTGAATACTCCTACAATGCACCTCAATTTCCCTCAATAAGGTCATGTGATCCCATAAAAATTCATTTCTTAATACATTTAAAAACCCTGACTTTGATGCTTCTTTAGTCCACAAGCACTTAAAAGGATCATTAAATGTTTTGTGGTTCTTTAACCCTAACCCCATCTCGGTTTCTAGCCTTCTCCGGGTGGGACTGAAGGAGTGAGGGAAGAGGGGGAGGGGGAAACCGAAAAAGTCGCAAATTCGGGTGGGATTCGAGCCCAGGCCCTTCGGGGCCCCAGCCCCATGACCGGGATTAGACGTATACGACGGTGTCGCTGTCCCCCGGCCAGCAATTTCCGTGCCCATATGAGTCTCAGTTTGATGACGTCATCGCAACTTTCTGGATTCTTAGCTAGGGCATTTTCCTCACTCAGTTGCCGTTGAGCTTTAGTGAGCTTTAGTTGTGTTAGGGTCTATACTTCTTGAAAACCATTTTATCCCTATGAACTGACAGTGTGTCGTATAGGTTCATTCGTGCGTTAGTGTAAGTTCAAAATCACAGTGGAAGATTTTGTCTTAACCAACTGATAGTTTCATCGTCCAGGATGATCAGGCCTGGGATTCCTCTTAGGACTGTAGACCTCACCAGTCATCTAAGATGTGGCTAATGTTTGTGGCTCGCCACAATCGCAGTTTGGTGAAATTCCACACCGCGGATCTTTGTGAAGGAAGTACATGTACTTTGTACGGCCCAATGGCAGTCTAAGTTTTTGAGGTTGACCCAATGCTTCCTTATAAGGTTACAGCTTTTGGGCTTTACAAGATGGGCTGTCCACAAAACTGCTTTCGGGTTCAAGGTAGGCTGCCATTGCTCAGAAACATCTGTCATGATCCAGGATGACTCCGATACTGTGACTGGCCATGTCATGGATTGTTTAGCAAAGTGGTTCCATGGAATTCTCTGATCCTCAAACGGTGTTGGTGGTGTGATTAGACTACATGTCACCACACTTCTTGGCGGGCTTGATCGTGTGAAAGTTCCTCCAAGACAATCAAATGTATTCTACAGGCTGTCGCCAAAGACAACCACTGACAAACTTCCTCATTGAATCATTCAGAAAGACATCAATCTGTGTATGCCAAAAGCAAACAGTTGATGTACATGTAAAGTATCAAAAGATGAACTCATCCAGTTCTGCAGCCTTCTGAGGAGATTAACATGAGACTGCATCTTAGTGGCAGCAACTACCTCGGTGTGTTGATTCACTTGATTGAAAGTAAGGCTGGGGACCATTATGATGCCAAGGTACTTCGGTGTTGGGTTGTGTGACAGTTTATCGTCGTCTAGAGTGATGTGAAGTTCTCTTTTTGTGCATTGATTTGCAAGGTGAAAAACAGCTGACGGTCTTGGGTTTGCTGAGTTTCAGGTGCCATCAGTGGAAGAATTGGCTTACAGTGATTAGGTCTTTCTGCAGCCCTGTTTCGAAGGCCTCAAAGGAATCAGCAGCTATTCCACGTGCCGTATCGTTTGCATAGGATTACTGCGAACAATCTCCCTTTGGCATATGAGACGTAAATGTTGTAAGAGCCTGGTTGCCAGGACAGTACAGTTGTAGTACTGGGTGTATTGGTACATTGCAATGTATTTGTGGGATTGGTTCAAAACCCCCTCTGGTCCTGAACATAGTATAGAATTTCTTATAAATTCAAGGTACAAATAAATTGATCAATATAAATTAGTTATAATAAGTATATTTTTATGCAAATTGAAAGTTTGTTGGAGCAAACACTGTCCATCATCTATTGCGCATGTGACATAATAGCTTCCCTTTAAAAGTGAACAAAACAAGATTTTTTTTTTAAGTCAGGGTTGTATTAGAAAGCCTTTTCGACAGAGAGGCCTTGAAATTTTGATTGCTGCTGCAAACACTTCTTCCTTTATTCTTGCATGTGAAGACAATTTAAAGTGACTGACAGTTTATTATCATGTCTTGAAATTTTCATTGCATTTTTCCTTTATTGTAATCAGATTTCCCAGGGGCTTTCAATGGTGTCAATCTATTGACTGTCAGTGAGATAAGTTATGGTATAGTTGACTAACCATCCAAAAATTTTGCTTCTTTGAATAAATGTGTCGAGATGGCATTCGTGGGTTTCAAGCACTTCAACAAAAGGTTTTATTGTTTTAAAAAAAGGGTTGATGAAGTTTGCTGCCTTGCTATACAAAAGGAGGGGATCTTAAATGCAAAGTTTGATTATTTTCGTGATCCAGACTGCTGTAAATAATGGCAGTATCTGTTCACCCTATTTATCATGGGTAATTTATATTTATATTATGCATAAAGCAACTGGTTTTGATCAACCACCCACTCCACCCCACCCACCCATTCCATCCTTCCACCCATTTCACCTTATCTACCCATCCACCCACTCCACCCTATACATCCACCCTACCCACCCATTATAGTGGAATCACATGTGTATTGTCCGTGGTTTAACACTGAACTGAGATGAGGTCTATAATAAAAAAAAAAAAACAAAACCACAAAAAAAAAAAACAAAAAAACAAAAACAAACCTAACTTCCATATTAAGTTTATTACAAGCTATTACAAATTATTTTTCACTCATGTGCTGATTTGGGACTTCATTAACTTCACTGGGCGATAATTGTAAAAACACATGCAAAATGTGTCTGTGTTTGTTTTTTTTTGATTGAAAAAAAGCAGTAAATGCTCTGCAGTTGTTAGGCGAACTTAGTTTAATATAGTTATTTTATAATATAGTTATCTATGTGTACTTTTATTTCTAAAACCCTTTATAATGCTCTTATTATTTGATATTTGCCTAATCACTCAAATAGAAAACATCAATACCGATTTCTGCAATTTAAGAATATAGATGCAGTAAATTTAGCACCAGTGTACTTTACAAAAAAACTCCAGAGAAATGATTGATTTTCACATCCCTCATGGTGGGACTGTGATCAAAGTAAATAAAAAAGAGTTAATTGTTATTTCATTTATATCATCATAAGATCAGTGGTGGAACATAAACATTTCTGTTTTGCTCCCAGTTCTACCTACAGAGACCATAAAAGAAACTGTGTTGAAAATTGCAATTACCGTACTGACCCGAGATAGTGCCACCCTTTTTTAAGCTGAAAATACTTTTTAAAATTTGGGAGGTTGGATGGGTGGGATATGCCCGAATCTTGCCAGGAAGCCGGGAAAAAAAAAAAAAAAAAGTCGAAACTGTCTGGCCACATACACTATGACTTCAACACTCCAGAATTTTGAAACTCCAGAATATTGAAAAAAAATGACGTTTTCGATAGTACGTTGAGGTTCTACCCTCATTCTTAAGTAGATTTCATCTTTTGTCATGTTTCACCAAAAAAAAAAAAAAAACTAGCCATTTTGGGGTGGGGGGGGGCCTTATAATGTAACTTTAGTGATTTTTTTAGCAAAAAAACCAACAAAATTGTCGCGAAAACTGAACCAATTGCCTCAACTGACCGTATTGGCGGCGGCCATATTTGATGCCCTCGACCTAACAGGCCTTGTTCAAAATATTCTTTTTCGTTTCAGAAAAAAATCCACTAAAAAACTATTTATGTGAATGAAGTATGAAAAATGACTAATTTTTAGTAGCTGTTATTATTTTTATACTGAATGGAAATATGGAAGAAAAAAAAGGAAAAAAAAAAAAATATTGTTAATTTTTTTGAAGAAAATTGTTTGTTGGTGTAATTGAAGTTTTAGAAAGCATTGAGAGTGTTGAACCAGAAATATGGTCTTGCTGCTGAATCTCTGACACTTTTGCCGTGTTCTATACTCTTAAATGTATGTTTTTCACAAACTTTAATGGTCCCAGACGTCAATAGAAAACATTCTTGAGATAGAATATACGATTTAAACATGGAAATTTCGATCAGTGTATTGATATCACTGGAATTCAGGCTCTAAAAGGTTTTTGTTGTTTGAAGATAGGTTTCCGAATTTTGCAGTAAGTGTAGGCCAATTTTCGGATGGGATAAAAAACGGATCTTTAGAATTTTCTGAAATTTTCCTAAACCTTTAGGTGTGGGATTATTGGGATTGTACTAGAGGCATGGCTAGTAATCGGGGGTTTCCACCCTTTCTTGGGGGTCAGTTACGGTTAATTACGCCATTTTGTTTAAATTAAGAATTTCTTTTTATGAGTATTTTTACCCATAGGGCCACTTGTGGAAAAAAAATTGGAGAGTGTTAACCAATTTTGGCCCAGACAGAAGCTGATTTTTGCCCAAACTTTGATGATTTTTTAGAAAAAAAATCAGGTTACCCCTATAGCCAGCATTTTTCTTCGGGGGGGGGGGGGGGGGAGGGGCGGAGAAAGAAATTTGAGGGGAAAATCCCCCTCATCCCATTCCCCTGGTGCCGCCACTGCAACTGGTTGGGCAGTAGATTACTACATATAAACCAAAGGTTGTTTGTAAGTTTGAAAATAGTTAATTGCTTAGGGTCTGGAGATTTAAATATAGTAGTCATTGGATAACTTGCCTCAGGAAAACTCAAGTATTGTTTGCTGATGAGAGAGTGTCAGCAACAGCAAATAGCTATTCTGATTTCACTTAAGCTGGCACTGGTACATTTTCACAAACTGTGAAATTTCTTCAATTTGCTCGCAAAATGGTATAGTTAAATCTATTGGAAGAAAGAGATGATTTTACACAATAAAAGATAACCATACCCAAAAACAGATGCGAGAGTATTTAGAGGCTAAAAGACATCCAGGTTAATTTATTGGCTATCAACAAATGTGTCTACTACTACATGAATGTCATAGACTAGTACTCATTGATATTAAACACCACCCAAAGGTCACAGACCGGTACAACAAGGTGCCATTGCCATGGGAAATTCAAAACTCCACTTGTGTGTTTTCTTGTGTAAACACTATTTCCATCTCAATCTGCTGAATATAAATGTCAGCAGAGTAATTTTATTTAAAATCGTTTTCGTTTGACCCATAAGGTGCTGATTTGGTTTCTTAATCATTCAGGTGAGGGCTTAATTTATAAAAAGCTTTACAAAACTATGCAAAAAATATCAAGGGCGCACTATTTTTCAAGTGTGCCAGTGCCTCTTTTTAAGCAGCCATTTATTTATTGTCTTCCCATGGTGCACATAATAAACCCATTTACGTTTCATTGTCATTACAACAAAGCAGGCGACCCATTACATGTACCTTCCTGTGTCTGTGTAGCATACATGTTCACACGTTGAGGTTTTTTGTATATTATGGACAAAAGGGACGTTAATTAAGTTCTTCTAATTCTTGAGCCTTAGACTTGCCGATAATGATAGCGAAATGATAATTACAGTATGATGGTATGTTTGAGCCCTTGTCGTTGGATCCTATCGTGAACAATTTTTTGTATCGTCTGAAAGAGGGCACCTATAGAGGGGATATTGCTTTGGTA
>JAMKCH010015332.1:0-30981 GCA_023653785.1 Ophioderma brevispina | reverse complement strand
TACGTAAGCCTATAATAAAAATTCCTGAATTTTCTTACAAATTTGCATGTGATTTTCTATATTAAGGATATCGAAGCTATTTCACATAGTGATTAGTATGTGAACAAGTCGTATTATGTTTCTGGCAAAACTTGAATGGTATCTTCAGGAAATTTCTGTGTCAGCCTTTAAAGGTGCAACGAGAGATTTCAATTCATCCATATTTTCTGTGATGTAGTGATTTCATATAGATTAGTCGCACAATAGATCCCCTGCCTTTTATTTGGTCGCAAAAATAACTTAAAATGAAAACAAAAGGTGATTTGTACATGCTTATATTTCAATAGAAAACATAGGCTGAATTTCGTATTTGCTCCTATACAAAATTAAAAATTTCACAATTTTTGTACCAAAGAAACAGTTTCCGTCTTAATCCTTACAGGTGGGGATATTTCTGATATAAATCTTTACACCAGAGTCAAAATCAGAATTTTCACATTTTTTTCGGGACACCTCTTATTTGAAATCTCTCGTTGCACCTTTAACGTCACCGAGAAAGATTATATTATATCATTATTTTTGGACCCAATTTTTTTTTCCTGTACATAGATGTGAACAATGGCTTCATATCCTGAACCTGATGAATCTAACTACACATAGAAGTGTCTCTAATCTGCATGCCTCAAGCTACAGAGTGTGCTCAATGCACTTCCATGAAAAAGACTTGCTGAGAGGTTTGAAGGGAAGACATCAGAAAGATGCGATATACCAGTACATTTTTCAGGTATCAACTCACGAGCTTAGCAAAGTGTATCTTTATAATTAATTGGGACAGTATATGTTTTTTTCCAGGCATCTTTCAGCATGGATAGGTCCGGGGGATAGGTCAACATATACCCCCAAAGGAATGGAGGATGGTATTCTGTATACGCATATTACATGGAAATGTGGTAAACGTGCATTATTGCATGCTGTGCGGTTGTGGAAGTGTGATGTGGAATGGTGTAAGATTTGTTGGGGAGGGGGGTATACTTTATGGATTTTCATTTCAGGTTTATACATTAAAAATTTCAACAACTTTGATTTTAAGTTAAACAAAAAAGGCTAATTGCTCAGACAATTATGATGAAAGGTTGACTTTAACAATGTAAATCAGGCCGTGAACAGGTTAATTAGGGTTGTGGATTTTCGATATTAATAAAAAATCCTTATTTCAAGAAAATCATGTATCATTTGTATCACTTTCAGTTTATTGAAAAGAAACCCAACGGTATTAAAATCTCAGCATCCAAAAAATATATTTATTTCAAGAATGTTCTACTATATTGTTTTAAGTCCTGTTTTAGCAAGCATGCTGAGAACCAAGAACTAGTCTAGTAATAATTTTGCATTTGTTTGTAGATTTTCAGAGCAGTGATATTCAAGACCAGCAAGTCCCCCATTCAAACTCACCAGGTAAGCATTATGGTATTTATGTATATTTATTTATTTATTTATTTGGACACTCGCTTTTACAACAACGGCACACACCTTCTCGGTGGTGCGTCCTTACAAAGAAACACACACAAAACAGAACAAGTAACAGAATAAAGTGGGCGCATACAAAACCTATTCCTGTAACATGCATTTAACCACTAAGAGCAAATCTGCTTGAGGGGGTAAATGCATGGAATATATTTGGATGAAGGTGTGGATATGGTTATCAAAGCCATGCCAGATGTATTGTGAGGCCATTTGCATGGTTTAAATTTCATATAAATTAGATACTTGAATACTTACTTACATACTCATCAAAACTCTATAACATTGTTATTTATAATATTTTGCATCTAGTCCTAGAGAACAGTACTGGTAATCAGGAAGTTCCAGAGGTCAGCAATTTGCCAGGTAAGCAAAGACTTAATGGTTATAATCATTCCAGTATAGATTTGTTTTCTTTCTTGTGGAGGGATGGGATGGGATGAAGTGTACATTTTTGAAAAAAAAACTCCTTTCCCCCTTAGAATGGTTTTTTAGACTATGCCAGGTCTATGCTATATTTATCTTTATACATTTTTTTAAAAATTTTATGTCTGCCATGGTATTTTTGTATAACACCATCATATCTAGGTCAAAATAGTTTGCTTGTCCACATCTAACAGATACGGAAGTAAAGGTTTTTTGCGATAAAATGGAAACTGACATAATTTTCAAAATTCTACTAATTTTTCAGATCTGTAATAATTTAAAATCACCATAACAGCAATTAAAACAGTTTCTTGAAACTTCAAAAATCTTTTAAAATGTTCCCATCCCAGTCTTCTCTGTTGTCTTCTCAGAACAAAGCCCGCCCCAGACTCCACCAGAACATGACGAAATCCATGGGCTTTCAGAAGCTGATCTTCCTGGAAATAATGGTACTAGGTAAATCATTGTATCAGTTCTTGCTACAACAAGTGCACTATTTTGACTCTGAAGTTTAATTCGGTATCAAACGGATGGGTGGATATCAACATCATGATTTGTGCAATAACAGAGAAATAATATTACATTAGAGCTATCGAGAATGGTAAAATTATGATTTTATTTGTCAGACTGGACAGACACGAGCATGATATCCAACTTGGAATACAAGTGGCCTCCCATTGGAAAAATTAGTAGTGAGTGAATATTCAATTTCACAAGTCTAATTATAAGAATTCCAACCAATTCAGTAAACTCATTTGTCTTGTATCAAATAGATTAAAGCAGGAATGACGTTTCATGTTTTAAACAACTTTACATTTGTAGATTTTGAAAGCAGAATCCGAGATGTTCACATCCCACCCGCACCAGAACAGATACACAGATAAACTCTCTCCCGGGGGGTTGCTTTATTAATGGTAAGTTCACAGCATATCATGGACCCTTTCCATTTCATTCATGCAGCAAATTAATGAAGTTAACAGAGGGGAGGGGTAATGAATTAGAATTCACCACTAATGACATAACATTTCATGTTTTGAAGCTCTCTTTGAGGTCTGATTTCTGATGGATGCTACATGATACACTCTAAATTACAGGGATTTAAAATAAATCCCAAAGGATTGTGATTAGGGACCAATCTATTTTTAGATTTAAAATTAAATCTTATAGATTAGAATTTTAAATCTAAAAGATTTAATTTTAAATCTAAAAATGGATTGGTCTCTAATCACAATTATTTGGGATTTATTTTAAATCCCTGTAATTTAGAGTGTATATACTGAGCAGTAGGTCTATTATCCATGCTGATCTTGCACGGGCACCCGCTAGCTGAGTGACAATCATATAGACGGATCACTATCATCCTCTTCTCATCTCTTTACACTTCTCTTACACTCCCTGTTTCTTCCTCTTTTCTGCCCATGTTGATAGCTTCTTCTTTCCCTTCTTCTTTCATGTCTCTTCAGCTCCCTTTATTTGTTCCTTTTTTATTTCTTTCTCTCTTTCCCTTCTCCCATATTTTCCCCTTTCCTCTATCCATCCCCATCCGTTTCTCTTTCCACATCTATCACTCTCTTCATTCCCCTTTCTAACATGCCTAACATATTTCTTCAATCCTTGTCCCTCTTCCTCTTCTCTCCATCATTCTTTCACTTCCTTTTCTCACCCTCTTACCATCATACAGAAATCAAAACAATAATTATAAATATAATTCAAAATTGTGATCAAAGTGGCATATAGGCCTACATATATTTACATACATACACATATGTACAGACTCCCACGTCACACACGCACATTCATAGGTATGTACATACACACTGCAGTAGTCTTGAAGCAGCCGACGTCTTGTCATCACTCTTTATTTATAGATCATTTTGCATCTAGTCCTAGACGGAACTACTGGTAATCAGGAAGTTCCAGAGGTCAGAATTTGCCAGTAACAAAGACTAATGGTTATAATCCATTCCAGTATAGATTTGTTTTCTTTCTTGTGGAGTATGGATGGATGGAGTGTACATTTTTGAAAAAAAAACTCCTTTCCCCCTTAGAATGGTTTTTTAGACTATCCAGGTCTATCTACTATGTATCTCTTATACATTTTTTTAAAATTTATGTCAGCCCCATAGTATTTTTGTATACACCATCATATCTAGTCAAAATAGTTGCTTGTCCACATCAACAGATACGGAAGTAAAGGTTTTTTGCGATAAAATGGGACTGACATAATTTTCAAAATTCTACTAATTTTTCAGATCTTTAATAATTTAAAATCACCATAAACAGCAATTAAAACATTTTTCTTTTCTTGAAACTTCAAATCCTTTTTAAAATGTTCCCACTCCCATCTCTCTGTTGTCTTCTCAGAACAAAGCCCGCCCCAGACTCCACCAGAACATGACGAAATCCATGGGCTTTCAGAAGCTGATATCGTCCTGGAAATATGGGAGTAAATCAATTGTTCAGTTCTTGCTACAACAAGTGCACTTTTTGACTCTGAAGTTTATTCGTATCAAACGGATGGTGGATAATCACATCATGGATTTGTGCAATACGAGCAAATAAATTACATCGAGCTATCGAATGTACAATTATGAGTTTATTTGTCAACTGGACAGACACGCGCATGTATCCACTTGAATCCAATTGGACCTCCCATTGGGAAAAATAGGAGTGAGTGAATATTCAATTTCACAAAGGTCTAATTAAATCCAACCAATTCAGTAAACTCATTTGTCTTGTATCAAATAGACTAACAGGAATGACGGTTGTTCATGTTTGAAAAGTTTAGCATTTGTAGATTTTGAAAGCATAATCCGAGTATGTTCACATCCCACCCGCACCATAACAGATCCACGGAAACTCATCAAACTCTTCCCGGGGGGTTTGCTTTTATTAATGGTAAGTTCACAGCATATCATGGACCCTTTCCATTTCATTCATGCAGCAAATTAATGAAGTTAACAAGGGGAGGGTAATGAATTAGAATTCACCACTAATGACATACAATTTCATGTTTTGAGCTCTCTTTGAGTTCTGATTTCTGATGATGCACATGATACACTCTGAATTACAAGGATTTAAATAAATCCCAAAGGATTGTGATTAGGGACCAATCTATTTTAGATTCTAAAGGATTAAATCTTAGATTGAATTTTAAATCTACAGATTTAATTTTAAACTAAAATGGATTGGTCTCTAATCACAATTATTTGGATTTATTTTAAAATCCCTGAATTTAGAGTGTATATACTGAGCAGTAGGCATTAATCCATGCTGATCTTGCACGGGCACCCGCTAGCTGAGTGACAATCATATAGACGGATCACTATCATCCTCTTCTCATCTCTTTACACTTCTCTTACACTCCCTGTTTCTTCCTCTTTTCTGCCCATGTTGATAGCTATCTTCTTTTCCCTTCTTCTTTCATGTCTCTTTCAGCGCCCTTATTTGTTTTCCTTTTTTTTATGCTTTCTCTCTTTCCCTCTCCCATATTTTCCCCTTTCCTCTATCCATCCCCCCGTTTCTCTTTCCACATCTATCCCTCTCTCATTCCCCTTTCTAACATGCCTACTATATTTCTTCAATCCTTGTCCCTCTTCCTCTTCCTCCATCCTTCTCCTTCCTTTTTCTCACCCTTTACCATCATACGGAAATCAAAACATAATTAGTATAAATATAATTACAATTGTATCAAAGGGCATATAGGCTACTATATTTAATACATCAAATATTAAGCTCCCCGTCACACACCACATTCATAGTAGTATGTACATACACACTGCAGTAGTCTTGAAGCAGCCGACGTCTTGTCATCACTCTTTTATTAACAGTCTGTTCCCTACGGGTCACAGTTCGATAGCCTGTCTCCCAACATGTCGTCCATGTGCCATCGAAACTTCTTGTTCATCGTGCTAGTTATAGTCACTCAGAGACGTTGTCAGAGACAGAGTGTGAAAGGTTGAACTTCAACTAAGATTTAGCTAAGCTCTCTTGTTGAACTCATGACGTTCTTGTTTTTATGCATTTTACCACATATTTTGGCAATCATATTTTGGTGACGCGGATCGAAACGGTAGGCTACGCCCGCTTCATGATAGCATAGGCGAAAGTATTCCATACTGAAGTCTGTCACAAACGGACTTTCACATGGATGCACATAATGCATGCAAATGGACAATTATCATTAGTAAAGCTACGAACGGTATGCCGCTGTGCAGTGGACTTGGTATCCCACCCCAATAAGCAAACACATGCTTAAAACAGCGTGTTGCCATACTTGCCGTCGCCGTCAGCTCATGGTCACGTTTTTTTCACCCAAAAGTGCTTATGAAGAATATAATTTTTGTCAACAAACGAAGCGCGTGTCGACCTTTGACCCGTCAAACTCGAAAACTGGCCCAACCGCTCATTCATTACAGTTTTATGGAGTAAAATCAGAACTGCGTTGAAAATTCATTCAATTAGTCATTTTTTGCCGTTTGAAAACAACGTGTGGAATCTTGTTCTGTAGTATTGTAGATGCTACGAGTCTTTTGAGTAAATTTTTGAATTCTGTGACGAGGTCAGATGGTTTACATTTTGGTGTTGGCTTATTGTGGATCCCAAGTCCCTGCCAGCGGCATAACCTTTTACGTTAGCTGATATATAATAATGTCCAACTGTTAAAAGATGCTGAAGACAAACAGTTTATGCTCAGCAGAACTAGGCCTACCGAAGCAGCATGCAATTACTACATGCCGTAGATAGGACCTCACTGAAAGAGAGCATCAGCATCGTGGCAATCACATGCTGCACAATCCAACCCGAGTTGTGGGGAGATGCACTGTTTTTGCTACTGTGATACGGATTGGGTTATGCCTGCTCATGTGAGGAAGTGGAACCTAATCTCCCATATTTAATGGGCCTTTTTGGACTTTTTACCAAAAAAGGTAAGTAATTAGGCGACGACAAATAAAAAACCCCGTTTTACGGGCCCGACCGACCTGATTTATTTCAGTTTTGCAGAATTTTTTTTTTCCAAAAGTTTTTGTTTTTTATAATATATTATTTTCACCAATTTATCAATTGGGCAATTCCCTTTTTAGAAAATTTGTTGTTGACCAATTTTTCATTTTTGCTCTTGATTTTTCCGATTTTTGGGTATTTTAGGCATTTTGAGCTCCAGAAAAAAAAAGAAAAATTCGCCCGACCGACCGACCCCCCCCACTCGAAATGGTCCTCTCGACCCTAAAACAGTTTTTCTTTTTCGTCGCCTTATCTAAATTTATTTAAATTTTTGGTCTTTTTATCAAAAATTAAAATAAAAGTGGCCTTGTGCCCCTTTTGTTTTTGCCAGTGAAAAAAAAGTATGGTTTTAATGACCATTTTTCCCCTTGCCCAAAAACACTTTTTGCCCATTTTGTTGACAGCAACAATGGCAAAAACGAAAAAGGTGTTTAGTCTTTTACTAAAAAAAAAACGGGCTCCAAGCAACTGTAATTTTCTTTTAATGTGTAATGAAAAGTGCCGAATAGACCTATCATAAAAACCTTTGGAAGAGTATTTGCAACATTCCATATTCCAATTTTTTAATTCTGGGACACGACGTCCAAAACACAGTGTATGTTATATTTCCAATGAAGCGATATCTACATATGCGTCCCGACGACACGATTGGTCATCCTCACAAGGTCACTATTAATGTACTTGTGTGTTGTATTCAGAGCCTATACACTTGTATCAAGTTGTGGGTGTATAAAAATATGCGTCCACAGAACAGAATTCAAGAATCCGATTCAATTAGAGTGGTTTTTGTTGACAGGCCTCATCAGCCTCCAACTTATACTTAGAATCACATCTACATGAATAATTCTGTAAACCAGAACCTGAAGTCACTATCTTTTTACAACTCTCGTTTATCATCTACTGACCCTCAGGTTCTGGCACGTAAAGGGGCAATGCACAGATAATCCGGAGCAGGCTAAAATAGTGAATTGTGCAGGCCTTTTCATCCCCAGCTGCACACTTGCCAAATACTATAATGTTCAAATATTCTCCGATGTTATGCATTTCTCGAGAGATGTTTGACAACCCGTTGTTGACATACAAGTTTGATGCATGCGTAATCGATGGCTTATCAAGTAGCTAGATCTATCCCACGGGCGTATTGGACTAAGAAAAGAAACCGGCTTAGTTGGTCTTGTATTGCGGGTGATGACCGTGGATGGTGTTCTGTCATAAATCAAAAGTGTATTTTTTACCAGATGTTTACAAAAATAAATGGCATACTAAACACGTTCTAAGTCGTGTTCAATCACTCGTAAAAAATATCCATACATACCCGTACATGTCGTCACATGTATGACTTGGTATGACCTGGGCGTGACCTTTAACCCCATCTTGCTCATGTCTTGGACTTGGAAAATATGAATATGAAAATATCATTATTTGGCAGTGTTTTTCAAGCTGGAAACTGCAACATATGGAAGAGAAGGTATGTGAGATTCTTCGTATCATGAAAATTTTGAGGTAACTTTGTTTTGGTGAAATCGATGAGGAAATTCTTGCTTTCTTATCTGTTCATTGCCCCGCTATGGTAAGTGCGGAAACCAGAGGGCCGTTCAATGATAATGTACAATGTTCAAGGTAATGTTGACCCTCTGGGTTCAGTTACTGGAACTACATGTAAGACATGATACTAATCTAAATGCATTATTGGAACATTTTCTGAATGCTCAATTTCATGAAAATTCAAGAGAAATTGGAAATAGGATGTGCTACGCGGTAATGCATGGGCGTATTTACGCAGCTGTGTAAATGAGATGCAAGCACGTAAATATACAACTACGTGGTACGGTGGCATGTATGTAAAACTAATGCACTTGCTACGATTCTTCTGCGGAAACTGTAGTTAAGTCTATTGCTAAGTTGTGTTTGTAATGTAAACAGTGAAAACTTTGTAAAATAATCCGGTCAGTATCCTTGTTAGTCTGTGGGTATAGACCGACTCGCATTCGAGTAAGTTCATTATTTGGTCAAAAAAAGTTTGACAGGGAAAGAAATAGTCAAATCCAACATGTGCCTTTGAAGGTGTATTTCATGAAATAAAACCTCATCACTCCAGTTTACTAAAGATGGTGGTGCCGGGGGGGGGGGGAGAATCCTCATTCCCCCCCCCCCAGTTTCCCCCTGACCAGAAGAAAAAATAGGTTAATAATCTCTGAATTTTTGATATAATTTCTTCCCAAAATTTCACTTTCCTCCAATCCACACCAAAAAGCCTGACACCACCACTGACTAAAGATGTATTGTGTCTTCTCTACATGTATGTATGTAAAATTAGTCATTTTTTGCATTTTTAAAATTTCTGTCCACAAGGAATTAAAGCACATATTTGCTCAATACACCAAACACAGAAGATCAGAAGCAACTGAAATTTTGGGACACTGGTGGTTTTTTTCAAGGATATTTTGTAAACCATAGAACAGAGGAGCTAGAATCACAAAAGATGGAATGGTAATGCATTTGACTTAAAAGTGTAATAGATAAATGTGAAAGTGCAAATTTGTCCATTTTGAGTTTCCATTTTGTAGGAATTATTGAAAACAACTGAAGAGATTCAATAGTTGTTTCGGTTTTCATCAGGTTAATATGAGGTTAGGATTTTTTGTGTCACCTGCCTTAAGGCAGAAAGACACATAGGGATCACTGTCCAGTGTTGTCTATTGTTATTGTGAAAAAAGGGATAACAACATTGGGTTAGCATTTGCCTGTAAACTCTGCATACTTCAATGGATTTAAACCAAAACTTTGTCATAGGTGCAACGTGGCATCCCTCGTTTGTTGTTGATTCATCTTACACTCGTGGGAAAATTTGGGAATCTAGGAAGCTCATTCCTGTGAATTTTGATGATTTGGAGGGAAGTTTTGACTTTGCAAATAAAGAAAAACATAACAAAAAATTTACAGCCTGCTCATACATGTAGCAAAACTGGCACCATATAAGGATTTAATGGAGCAAAAGTAGTTAACCGGGTGCCCTTCGTGGTTGCATATTGTATTATTTCTTTTGCAGAACACACATATACAAAAAGGGTTGATCCAACGTACCACCGCCTTGTGCATCAGAATAGGCAACTGAAGAGAAAATTACAGAGAGAACGATTGGCAAATCAGAAGAGGGACAAGAAAAGAAAGGAACAGATAGCAGAGCTTAAAGCGAGGGTAAAAAAATTAGAGTCAGAATTTCAGAGTGAGAAGATATGGCATATCAAACAAGTTGTCAGTATAGCCTCTAAGTATTTAGACCCCCAATCCCTGCATTTCTTTGCAACCCAATTAAGGGTTGCATCAGTTCATAAGAAAGCAAGAAGATGGAAAGTTGAGGATAGGCTCTTTTTATATCATTACACTATCAAAGTCCACGAGCTTACAGAACACTTCGTTCAATTTTTATCATGCCAACTGAACGCACTCTATCTAGATGGGTAGAAGGTATATCGCTTTCCACTGGATTTGATAATGACATATTAGGCATTTTGAGTGCTAGGGTTAGTGACATGGAAGACAGGGATAAGGTTTGTGCTTTGCTTGTTGATGAAATTGCACCCAAGGAGGGTTTATCATACAATGTAAAAGAAGATAAAATTGAAGGGCTTGAGGATTTTGGGGACTTTGGACGTACAAGAGAGATAGCCAATCAAGGACTTGTATTTATGCTTAGAGGATTATCAACAAACTGGAAGCAGCCAATAGCATTTTTTCTTGCCCGTAATTCTACACCATATAACAAGTTGTCTCTTTTAGTTTTAGAATGTTTGGGAAGATTATATAATCTGGGTTTGAAGGTCAAGATAGTTATTGGTGATCAAGGGATAAACAATCAGAAAATGTTTGAGTCACTAGGGATAACAATTGATCATCCCTTTATCACAGTTAATGGTGAGAGGGTCTTTTTCATGTATGATCCACCACACTTGATGAAAAGCGTTAGAAATAATCTACATGCACATACTTTTATAATCGATGGGCATGAAATCAAGTGGTCCTACATTCAAGAGTTTTATGATCAAGACAGACAACATGGCCATACAGTCATGAGAATGGCTCCTAAGCTAACAGAGAAGCACATGAGCCTTCCAGCATTCTCCAAGCTAAGTGTATCTCGGGCAGCAGTTCTTAGTTCTACTGTTTCTGCAGCCATCAACACATATGTCGCCTCTTGCTGTTTACCGGCAGCAGCTCAGTACACAGCAGATTTTCTGAAAGGAATGGATGAGCTGTTTGACTCTTTTAACAGTAACCAATTGTATGAGAAAGTGAAAAGATCAAACAGGCTGTGACGCATTCATCAACTCATCTTGACTTCTGGAAAGAAAAGCTGTCTTGGATTAAAAGTTGGTATGTAGTAGACGGAGAGAGGATTAAATGCATCCATGGATGGATCTTGGCGATCACAGCAACCATGGCACTCTGGCATGAGTTGAAAGGTCGGTATTGTTTCAAATTCCTCTTCACTCGATATCTCAACCAGGATCCTATCGAGAACATTTTTGCCATCATTCGTTACAGAGGAGGGTGTAATGATACCCCGAGGTGTCTCCAGTTCAGATATGCTCTCAAAGCAGCCATGATGAACTTTATTGCACACCCCAAGAAAGAAGCCAATGTCAGCAAGATTGGATGAAGCGACGTTAGTATTTGATCCAGATGCTCGAATCGAAACATCGCTTCAAAGGAAAATCTCCAACTGGTCACCGTGAAAATCAAGCAAGCAAACACCAGTTCAGCAGCAAGCTACCTCATCAACCTCCACGAGCTGGAATCTAACATCTGACTTCTGCTCCTCTTTTCCTTCACATCGCTGCCAAAGACTAATATCTTGGTTTATGTTGCGGGATTTGGTGCAGTCAAGATATTTCGGTTTGCACATCCAGACTGTGAAAGATGCAAGGCTTCAGTGGTCAGAGAGAGAAGTTGCGATTCTCAACAGTTCAATCTATACTTGTGCTCACTTCGATATAGATGTTGAAGGCACAGAGACTTTGGATACTCACAATTACCACACAGGCATTCATTCAACTTTGTAACCGTGAAGTGAGAAGGTTTATCTATCGTTCATATAGTAACTACCATGTTGATGGACTTTCTAGGCGGATTTCACTTGCATCCAGAAGAGTCATCAAACCAAACAAGCTCGGCAGCTCTTGGACTATGTGATGAAGCACTCATTGCAGCTAGTAGTGATTCTCGCTAGGATGCTATACCATGCCATCAAAGTTCTACAAAAGGATGTCAAGGGTTTCTCGTAAAAACCCGAAATTAATCACAGTATGTAGAATAAGTCACTTGTGATTGCTTGATGTCCAGCAGTTCTTCAGGCAGCATCCATGTCATTCAGGTTAAGTCATGAGCCAATTTCTGTAGAGTTTATCACACCCACCTAGTGATTAATTTTTTATCTCCCTGGCTTGAAAAGTAGTAGGAGCATTTGCGAGAGCGCGAAGTGTACATGTAGGTGTGTGTTCAGGTTGGTAGGTTTGTTGTAATAGATTTTCGTTTTTCAGGTCTTCGAAAAGCTGAAGTCCGATTGAAACAGATTGGATTAAAGCCATAATGGCACATTTTTGAATAGTGCCTCCAAATTTCAAAATTTGATATTGTGCAGGTAGGTGGTGATTGTTTAGGAAACTATACTTGCGAACAAGAAGCTAAAAATGAGATTATCAAAAAGAAGCGATTTTGTACTAAGAATTTGGATCCCGTCCTGAGAAAATAACCTTAACTTGATTGCCTGAACCAATAAACAACTAATGGATGAGCGTAGACACGTACATGGCGTTATTTCCCGGCTATTTACATTGGAAGACGTTCCAGCAGTCGTTGAATTATCACGGATCCCGATAATAATTATTCTCATTACAAAATTCCGTCATTTGTGCGAGACAGACATTTCGAGTTAACCATTCACAGGTATGGTGTCATCACATCATCAGTCGAGCGCGCGGGCGATCGCAAGTTTCCTCCAGCTCTTCTGTTTTGGGCCAAGTTGGAGAAAGCCTTTGGTTGCAACATGTTGTTTGTGTCCCCAAGAGCTTATGTAGGAGAGATATGAGTTCTCTGTAGGCCTGGCTTCTTCTTCCATGTGTTCGGTGTGTAGAAAGCATATAACATACTAAGCTCACCCTCTGGCATCCTTAGAATATGACCAAGAAAAGTGAGCTGTCTCAGTCTTACTCGTTTTATCAGAGCTCCGCCCCCCCCCCCCCCCATACTGTAGCAGCATAGATTTTTGTCCAGTGGGAACACGATCAATGCGCTTGACGTCAGCATCGAATTCTGTAGCAAACATGTTGCAAAAGAATTGACCTTACTCTCCAAAATGTTGTCAGCACCTAAGTTTCGCAGCCATACAAAAATACTGTCACACAGTTGTGTTGAAGAGGCGTACTTTCCTTTCGATTGGTATACTTTGACTCCTCCATATGCCCTCCAACTTCCAAAATGCGGCCCAGGCAAGGGCTTTTAATCTGTTAAGGTCTTTAGAACTGGAAGCCATCATACAACCCAGATATTTGAAGTCGCGGACATGGTTGATGCACTCGCCATAAACTTTAAGCAGGGGAAGTGGGTTGCAGTTAGTAGTCATGTACTCTGTCTTTTGCACACTGATGATAAGGCCAAATTTTCGGCTGTCGGCTTGCAGATGCTGTTCTTGATAAAACTGTGCTGCGCTCTAGGAATGAAGACTCAAGTAGGGCGATATCGTCAGCGAAATCTAGGTCGTTAAGACTTTGGCTGGATACTCCGGGACTGACGGGGCATTGTGTCATCAATCCGGATCGGTATCTTTAGTTGCCTTTTGCAAGGCAAGTAGCTATCAGAACCAGAAATAAGGAGCTAATACTCTCCCTGCAGTACCCCGTTGAAAACGAGGAGGAAAAGGCTTCTGAGATATTTCCACTACCATAACACGCGCTTTTGGAATGCGTAGGCACGCCTATGGCTTTACCAAACCTGTCTGGATACCATAGTGCCAGGAGAACTCGAGACATGGACCTTATTGATCGAGTCAAAGGCTTTGATAAAAATCGATGAAGTTGATGGTGAGGGGAGTGCTAACTCTGAAAAGGCTCCATGATTCTCCTTAGGATGTGAACCTGTGTGCACAGCTTTACACTGGGCGAAAAACCAGCTTGGTTGGATCTCAGTATAGGATCAACATGCTCTCGTATTCTTGTTACAGGATTTGTTGTAGACTTTGCTGCCACTGACATTCAAGGTAATCTCGTAATTATTCTGCAGCTGAGGTCTCCTTTCCATTAGGCAAAGGAACAATGATGTTAGTGATCAACGGTTCGGGAGGTGTAAGAGTGGTGAAAACTTAACGCACAACTTGTGGATGACCGGCAACATTACTCCCCACCACTCTGGAGGTGCTTCTGATGTTATTGCACTGTCCACTCCAGCTGCCCTGTTGTTTTTCATTCCTGAATGGCCTTTCATTGTTTCTTCGAGGGATGGTGTGTCCTTGGCAATAGGAAGGTCCTTATCAGCAGAGAAGGTAGGTCCAGATGTGGGACTCATTCTCGTTGTTGAGTAGAGAGCTAAAGTATGCGCCACGTCATCACAGAAGTTGCTTTTTCACTTGATTGTGCTGTACCATCGCTTTCTTGACTTTGGTGGAGATCTCTTCTATCCGACCAAGATTTTGTGAATATTTTTCCACGTTGTATTGTTTACTAGCCATTTACTCAATGCAACTGTGAAAATCTCAGTTTTACTTTGAAAAATTTGGGGCGCCTTCAAAAAAAATGTGCTACTATGCTTTAAGGTGCAATAGGGGTTCCCTCAGGAAGGGGGGGAGGGACAAGGGAGTTTCATAGTGGTGTCAAAGGTCATGACCAAGGTCAAAGTCATCTGAGGTCATGTTCCAGACTGCCATCTTGCCCGGAGATGATGCAAGTTTAATTTGCTGAATTTTCCACATATCTTGAAGGTGGCCTCCCCTGACGATGACGGTTCCGCCCTAAAAAGTTGCACATTAGCCTGTATGCCTATTTCGAATGGCCACCATCCGTTTTATTAAAAACTGGCATTGGCAATTCATTATAGATAGTGGGCTTTATCCGCGGACTAACGAAATGAAGTGTTGTTACCTTCCTGAAGTGAAGTTAAACATGTTAAGTGTCCAAAGATGGCCGCCGAAAGGAGGCAAGTTTGTTAATGAACTTAAATGGCAATTGTTGGGTAACAATGGTGGATATTTTTGATAACACAATAAGGATTTTACGATATTTGTAGGTATTGCGCCACATGCTTTTAACTCATTATGGCGGCTGTTAATACCCGCTTTCAGAGACCTAAACGTCAGAAGAAAACACCCCTTCACATTTTTTTTGACGTAAGAACCATAAGGTGAAACGCAATATTTAATAACATTTTCCCGCAATTTTCTCTCCTAATCTGGACAATTAGTAGCAACTTGCTTGGACAAATAAATACCCTGCTTAATTAAAGGGCATTTCGTGATCCACAAACTTGTCCTCACGATCGTACATAAAAAGTTGAGATCTTATATTGTCCTGAACCGTTAGCTTTAGTATCCATGCTATCCCAATCTTATTGTGCAAATTCGGTTGTATTTGAAAAAAAATGGCACTTTGTCATTTTCTGTCTCCTCTTAAGCAGAGTATCCTATGTGACTGTGGGAAACAAATATTTGGCTCATAACACAGAAACCGCAAGGTCGGAATCACCTACATTTTTTGAATAAGGTCTACTCGAGGATATCTAGTGAATCATTAATAAAACATATAGATGCTAGAATCATGAAATTCACCTTTAATATTTCTTGCATCTTGGAAATATTTAGGGTAATTTTTAGGACGTTTTATAAGTGGGAAAAGATGGGTAGGGCTGCTACTTTCTGATATACATACCGTAGAGCAAATAAAATCACAGCCATCTTGGAACATGAACTTGTGCCATAATCTAAATATGCCATAAATTCTTATGTTTGAGTCAAGATATCACCCACATTCTTATCACAACAATATGCCAATTCATTTAGCAAAACATGCCTCTTTGCGGCAGTCATCTCGGATGCCTAGATACTTAAACCCACTTCAGTAAGTGAAAAACTTGATTTTGTGTAGTCGCTGATGAAAATGAGCATGAAGAACAAGATTATTAGTTGCTGTTTTTGTGTCGCCTGCCTTAAGGCAATAAGACACATAGGGATCACTTTATCCACTATTGTCTGTTGTTTATGATGTCTGTTGATGTGAAAAGGGGTTCAAAGCTTGTTCTTTTGGAGTTAATGAGGCCTAAATATGCGATTTTGTTCATTCGGGCTAAGTCTGGGGGTCATAAATCTGCTAGTAAGAATTTTTTTACTTTCCATCTTTCAATCAATCTGAGTCACATAGTAGAACTTTTAACCAATACAATTATGAGCATATTAGAAAAGTAATATAAGGTACAGCCCATTATACTTTTGACACATTTGTGCTGAAAACAATGAAGACATCAGGGCATCAAGCTGGTTTTTTCAAGAATAACTCTAATGATATATCTGAAGTAGAAGGGTGATATCAAGTGTTAACACTGATTTTCAGGAGAGTCAATATATGTCAAAATGCAAAAAATAGTATTTTTCAGTGGGCTGTAACTCACCTAATATTACTCACCTAATGTGCTTATTATTGTACTGGTACAGAAAGTCTTACTGTGGGACTCTAATTAACAAAAATATGGACAAAAATATTGTTACTTATGGAGTTCTGAACCCCAAACTTTGGTCCCTGTTGAAAGATATTGCATTTTTAAACTCAAACAACTTTTAAAGTAAAGGAGCTATCATGTTTTGTATGCCAGATTTGAATTCCGCACCAAAAATATACCCCAGATAGTGATTTACAAAGATGTAGAGGGTTCCATTACAAGTGTATGGCCTTCTCAAAATTGTCTTTCGCATCACACAGCATTTTGGTGGTGTCCCCCTAAATTTCTGAACGCTAATGCAAGTAGGAGTGGGCTATACGGAGGGCAAAATTACTTTTTTGGTTATTTGCATTAGGGCGGGGTTTCTTTGTATTCTATTAAACCCATCTCAACATGAAATGGTAAAATTTTTTACCTCTCATCCAAGAAAAAAGGTGCAGCGCCCTCTTTGGTCATGTCCTGTAATTTTGTGGTTGGAGTGGATTTGAGCAGAAAATCCCTCTAATTACTCTTTTCACAGGTATTTTGTAATGCTTTTGATAATGTAAGTAAGATCAAGATAGCTGATTTTGAAAGTTGCATGAAAATTGGACATTGCGTTTTCTTAAAAATTGATGTTTTAGGTCAAAATTTAGCATGATGGCGCTTTTCAAGATTTATCGCTTATGCTTTCTCCTTTGCTGTTTTGAAGTTTACAGCCGTGAAGGTAACCCCAAACTTGACCAGCTCAAGAAATTTGAGTACTTTGTTACATGTAGTTGGTCTGTAGTGGTCATTCATGCTCATTGCTCCAATTCAAATGTACATAAAAGAAAGTGCATTGACCCCTGTATATTTGAATAAGAGCATGTTAGGAACATTCAAATGAGTGCTACAGGCAAACTAAATGAGATAGAATTATCAAATTTCTTGAGCAGGTCAAGTTGGTGATCATCTTTGTAGCTGCAAACTCAAAAAAAGCAAAAGAAAGTGTTGGCGAAAAATTGTGAAAAGCGTCCTCACACTAAATTTTGACCTAAAACGTCAATTTTTAAGAAAAGGCAATGTCTGATTTCAAGACGCGAGTTGGATGGGTGGATGAGAGAGTCTCCTTGTAGATATTTTAAAAAAGAGCTTTAAAATGATCTGTTCAGATACGGGTAAAAGGGTCGATGGTTTTGTTGATGTGCATGGAAGGAATGGTTTTGTTGATGTGCATGGAAGGAATGGTTTTGTTGATGTGCATGGAAGGAATGGTTTTGTTGATGTGCATGGAAGGAATGGTTTTGTTGATGTGCATGGAAGGAATGGTTTTGTTGATGTGCATGGAAGGAATGGTTTTGTTGATGTGCATGGAAGGAATGGTTTTGTTGATGTGCATGGAAGGAATGCTTTTGGGGGAGAAATCTGGAAAGAAAAATGTTGTGTTTTGTGATGAGGAGTTGTGTGTAGCAAATACATGGTTTAGAAAAGATGACGGAAAATGACCTTTAGCTTATGGGGAAATGAGACTGCTTGATTTTGTGCTAGTTGACATGGAGAAGAGAATTTATGAAGGATGTTAAGGTGATTCCCGGGGAATTACAATACATGTTGGTGGTTGTAGTAAGTAAAGTCTCGTGCCGAGCAAGCTTGTGCGCGGAGTGCCCATCTCTCTTTCCTTATCGTTTGGGCCAGACTCCTCCATATTATGTTTGCTGTGGGGGGTTCGCCACAACTCCCGCACAGCGAGTCTGTTACTTTCCCAGCATTGAATAATGCTGGTACGCATTTATACACCTGGGTGGAGAGGAGTAATTAAGGTAAAGTGCCTTACTCAAGGGCACAACACGTTGGCCGCAGTGGGGATCGAACCCACAACCTTTGGATTGCGGGACGAGCACTCAATCCACTGGACCACACGTGGTGGTTGTGGATGTGGACAAAAGGAAGGTGAAAAAGGTGGTGTCAGTGGTGATGAATGTAGGGTTGGAAAGTATGGAAGCTGAAAGAACAGACAAAGAATTTTGATGAGGAAGAGATACTAGAGGCAATGGTTAAGAGTAGTAATGAGTTTATACATAGTGAATCAAAAAAAAAACACAAAATTGATGTGTTCATGATCTGCTTATTTTCAACTTTATATGCTGAAAAAATAAATGAATTTGGTGAAAAAATGAGGTAGATATGAAATATTTTTGCGACTGATCCATTTTTACCCAACTCCAATGGGATTTACACAGTTAAGCTGGGTTTCAGTTCCATTATTTTGTCTGAATATGGTGGAAAATCTTTATGGATCAGTCGAGAAAATCTTTCACATCTACCTCATTTCTCCACCAAATTATGTCATTTTTTCAACATAGAAATTCGAAAATATGCAGATCATGAAAACATCAACTGCGTCACAGTAGATTAAACTGGTAAGGGTCATTTTTTTTTCATGCATTTTTTTATTCACTCTGTATGAAGGAGCAAAGACAAGTGTTGGACTGGGGTCTGAGTGTAGATGGGTGTGCATCAAGGTTCTTTACTGTTGCTGTTGATTGATATGGTTAAGGAGAGTGCAACAGAATTGGTTTGATGAGCGAGATATTCAATGTATGCTGATCTGGTTTTGATGAGTGATTGAACCCACAACATAAGCATAGAAAACAAATCTTAATGGTCCGATGACCTACGTGATCTCATAGGCCATCCACAACATTTAGTAGTTGACAGCATATAGATCCTGTGAACTAACTCTAGGAACAAAGATTCAATGGTGTTTTGGGGTTCCCCGAAAGATATTAAGCACTTTTTGACATGGGCTCTCCGCTTCAATGTTCTGGTATTTTTTAAAAAGTGGTTAACAAATGGTAAAATTGAGAACTGTCGCAATAGCTTCCATTTTGTATTTCAAAGTCAAGACTACAATTTGTACTATTATAATTTGCAAAATATGATCTTGACTTATAGCACATTGGTCTTTTGACATTT
Source organism: Ophioderma brevispina (assembly GCA_023653785.1). Lineage (NCBI taxonomy): Eukaryota > Metazoa > Echinodermata > Ophiuroidea > Amphilepidida > Ophiodermatidae > Ophioderma > Ophioderma brevispina. The sequence goes on along the minus strand of JAMKCH010015332.1, from coordinate 11,415 downwards.
TTGGCCATAGCATCCTTATTTGAGGTCAGGTGTATAACAAACTACATTTTCAGATTCTGTATGATAAGAAGGGTAATTGGACATGCATATTGATTAATTGCAACAGATCTAAATTTGACTATGTGTTAACCTTTTTTTGGCCCTTCCCCAAAAAGTCAGGACATTGAAGCAGAAAGCCTGTCTTTATATATATATATATTATATATATATATTATATATATATATATATATATATATATAATATATATATATTATATATATATATATATATATATATATATATACTTAAATCGGGCCAGCCCCCTTTAAACACATTTGGGCCTTTTCACAGTAAACCAACACCTTGAGTTTAAACTTTCATCTTTGACTATGTGAATGGTATTTGTAACACTTGCTTGTAGAAAATACAAAGTGTGAATAGCTTACAGAAACTGCTGAATTATACATAAGTGTAGATGTGGGGTAGTGCATCATGAAATGCCCCTTGAAAGCAAAAACTATGTACATGCAGAATTTGCCAAATTTTTCCTGTGTCAAACTTTTCTACACCCAAATAATGAACTCCTTTCAAAGTGGGAAATAGTACCGGTTTAAGCAAATATCCATATCAGTGGTGTAACCAGGCCTTTGCAAATGGGGGAGGGGGGTGCAGAGGCACTTTCTGAGGGGAAAATTTGGGTCCTTCTCCATAGATACTGTACAAAGGGTCAGATCATTTTGGTCACAAATATTTAAATCTAAATGACCGTTTGGAAATTACGCTATTTTGCAGCGGAGTTAATCCACTAACCCCGGTGGATTTTGAAGTCAATAATTTTGTCTTAATTATCTATTATGATATTACCAATATCTTTTGAACAAAGGTTTAAGAGATGAGTTTTTAATGTCACCGGAACCGAGATTGCCATAGTAAATGCACGTAGCAGTCCCCCAAATTACTGTTTGGAAATCCCCATTCCCCAATGCCCAAATCGAGCAGATCGTGTCCTACCCCCCTGCCATACATGGTATCCATCAAAGGTCATTTGAGGTCAAGTTTGTAAAATAGGATGGCCGGCCCACAGCTTATATTCTTTTTACACGTAGTAAGCTCAAAAGCCGAGAACAACAAAATTCTTTTTTTGTATGAAAAATTACTTTATGTGGGCGAGGTTGTATGTGGGTCATGGGAGCACACATGACCGACCCACATTAAAGCACCCAAATTGCTTTGTGGTTTGCACTCTCAAAGACTTAACGGTAGGAGGGTGCTCTTAAGCACATCGAACGGTTACACACAGACTTGACTAAAGGCTCCTCCTGGCCTGTCACTTTAATGATCATAGATAGGAAATGTCATTTTACCTTGATATCCAAATATGTGCATATTGAATATTATGAGTGATGGCCGGATACCGGCAGAGTAATATTTGGGTAGTGGATAATGGACAACCCAATATTTTAGGAGAGTGGATACTGAAAGTCCAATATTTGGATTAGTGGATACTGGCCTAGGTATGCAATTTTGAGTTATGGATACTGGACAGTGCATTTTTTTGTGAGCAGCAGATATTAGAAATCCAATATTTGGAGTGGTGGATACTAGAAATCCATTAATGTCTCCGATACTGGAAATCAATAATTGTCCCCGCCGAACAAGTTCAGAACGGGGACTATGAAATGAGCAGCGTCCGTCCGTCTATGATAAAAATGTTACCCCACTTTGTGTACAATCTGGAGTTCCGTAAGGGCAACAATGATGTAACTTGGTGGAAAGAAACGGATTGATGAGTTCTCGACCTGATTAGATTTTGGGCGTAAAAACGCTAATTAAGTATCTAATTTGCATAATTAAAGAAAATTTCCCACAAGGCTTGTATACAATTTATCTGGAGTTTCTGAAGGCATATAGTGAGATAACTGGTGGAAGGAAGCGGGTTGATTTGGGCTTATTTTGGGTAAATTACATATATGCAAATGAGCTAATTAATATGCATAAGTCGGCGTAATCACTATATTTATGAAACGGTACATCGGATACGCAAAATTCCTTCACTGCATGAAAGCCTATCCTGGTGCGCATCTTCTTTGACATTTGAAAGTGTGTGGTATATTCCGACTCGGATATGCAAATGAGCTATTAAATATGCATACTTACTAAACGGTACAAAAAAAATCGGATAACAAAATTCCTTCACTCATATACTGTGAAGACTCCTCGGCCATACCTCTTGCTCTTGTGTGAATCGCAATTGTATCAAAGTGCTTGTGGGCCATTAAGGTGCCACGAGCGATTTCACATATCAGATGTCCCTAAAAATCAAAATCTGCATTTTTAACCTGATGTATCAAAGCCTTTCCATCAAAAGTAACCCAACATAAAAGGATAAGCTGAGAAATGTTTCTTAAGTATAAAGATTATGAAATTCTAATTTCGTATATTGTCTAGTCTATGTTACTATTAAACGCAAGGGAGACCGTGGGGGGGAGGGGATGGGTGTTCGGGGAGGTGTGGTGGGGTGTCTCGGGGACGGGGAGGAGTGTCTTGGGGAAAGGGAGGGACTGCGGGTGTTCTCGGTATGGCAAGAGGTGGGGTTTTCGGGGAGGGATGGGGTGGGGTGTCCGGAGGGAGAGTCGGGGTGGGTGGTCGGGGAGCAGGGACGGTTGGGGTTCATATTGTAACTTCATACATTGTAGTTACAATTACGCATGTTAATGATCACGACATTCGGTGGGGGGAACATATTTTATCGCATTCGCGTAAATCAGAGGTTTGGCCTTGTTTGGGTTAGTGGATACTTGGGTTGGGGGCAATATTTTAACTGTATTTGAAACATACTATACGTAATGGATACTGCCAGTCTAAAAAATTTGGAAATTGGTGGATTCTGAAGAGTGTATTATTCAGTCATTCCATGCTAAAACACCAAGCTGGGGAACCCACCATCTTAGATTTAGTCAAATGTTGCAGGGTTGTTATTTTTCAGAAAATCAGAATTGCTATATAGTGCTCTAGTCAGAAAAAATCATCAAACTTCACAAGATTCGCATTTATAGCACAACACGTACACATGTTCACGAGGGCATAACTTCACGTCTTAAAACAGATGTGAAAATGGAAGCAATTTTTAGGTCTTGACGTTACTTTTAGGTTAAAGCGCTCACGTCATACCACATTTAGCTACATTCGCGCGCGCGTCTGCCAACGTTGCGTATGATCATTGCGTTCATGCGGTTATTCGATTGTTGTCACGGGTGGTGGCAGTCCTTTCTGTTCAAATGAGAATTCCAGATTTTCTGAAATGTTGCCAGTGCCGCTTTAAGGGTAAAGTATAGGGTTAAGATGGCTTAAATGTTAAAGCTGGTTTAAGAGGAGAATTAAAGGTTATGATTTTGGGGAACCAGAACTCTCTTCGATGAATTGAAACCGGCTGCACCATATTATGGTATCGTCGTCAAATCGTCGTAAAGAGAGTTAGAGTACTGGTTCCCAATTTCATCCTTTATTCTCTAAATAGATGGAATCTGAATTTCCTTTGGACCCTATAGAAGCACATTAAAATGCACCTTGACACAATTTAAAACTAAATTTAAAGAGAATGGTCTACAGCATAAGTTTGTTTTGACATGGAATGACCCAATTATGGTTACATGTAAAGGTTGGATGAGTCAAATATTTAATGATAATGAACGTGGCTTGAATAGTAGTGGATAAGGGACAAATCAATAATTTTGGAGTAGGCGATTTGGGAGTCCAAATACTTGAGAAGTAGATTCTTGGCTACCCCAATTTAAAGCAATAACAGCACATTTGGTTTGAAGGAGCACCCCAATTTTACAAATATTTTGAGATTTTTGCACAGTTTCATTGGTAAATTGGCTAGTAAATATACCCGTGAATGGTAGAGCTAAAATTCTCTGTATTCGCAAAAGAAGTCAAGAAGAACTTTTGTTACTTTTTGAAATTTAGATAATGATATCGAGATATCTCTGATAATAATTCAGTGGCTGCTGGAAAAAGTCCTGCAAATATGAAAATAGTGGGAAATTGAGCCATGTATGTGTCTACGCTATTCCATTAGTGGTCCAACGGTTCAGGCAAGTTATGTTAGAGGTCATTATAGTGAGGTGCCATATTTCATCATGAAAGGACATAAATTGGGGTTTCGCACCCGCCGTAATTTACAATCTTGAATCCCAATTCTAATTAACAAAACGTTTCGTTTATGACAAATACACATTTGAGCATTGACAATTACCAACATAATTGTGCAAAAATCTCTAATTTTGAAAATTGGGGGCACTCCTCAAAAATATGCCATTATTGCTATTAGTACATGTGGATACTGACAGAAATTTTATCTTCCATTCTTGTGTATTTTTGGTTGTTTTAGTTATACCAAAATATTTGCTATTTGTATTATACAGTATTAGTGTTTAGGTATTATACAGTATTAGTGTTTTAGTGTTAATCCTGACTATACACTTTGTCTAGTCTGAAGTATGGAGTAAACTACGCAGTGAGGTAAGCATTATCTGCACTCCTTAATTCCAAAACATGCCTGTACGTCGTCAGCCATGGTCAATCTTGCAGTCAAAGCCATTAACAGATATGAGTACTTGTTATCAAAGTTGAAGAATAATTAATACGAAGTATTAATTGGAAGACCTATATTGGAGTTATTGATTTATACTCCATACTTCTAGGTTGACAGAATATAGACGGGTAAAGAAGCAAGGTAGAATGATAACCTTGAAGTATTGTCTGTTGAGAAAGACTTGTCCCGAGAATGCACTCCAATATGAAAATGACTATCTTTACTCGATAATGAACCCTTGAAGTAAACCTCAAAATCCAGGCGCGGATCCAGGGAGGGTGCGCGCGCCTCCCGGTAATTCTGCAAATTCTTGCAAAATCAGCCCATTTTGAGCTATTTTGGACCAGTTATGGGCCAAATCCAAAACCGGTCAACCAAGTACCTTAAAATTAAACTTGCTAAGAGGAATAAAATTCCATCACGGTTCAAGAGCATACACTTTGAGGCAAATAAATTCAACAATTTGTTTTCCAATGTGCCATCTCAAATATTCCAAAATGGCGGAAAAAGATGAAAATGGCGTTTTCTGAGTGCGACGGACGGAATTGTTAAAAATAGGTACAATTATTTATGATGAGGGATGATTTGAATTTTTACTTTTGTATGTTAGTGGTTGCATGACTAGTCATCCATAAACTTTTAACAAAATTCTAAAATGTGTTTCTAAATTAAGGAAAAACTTCGAAAACAGTGTGTCAATTCCGTCCGTCGCATTTTTCGGAACAATCAATTATTTTTCAAAAGTATATTTATAACATTACCTTTTATTTACTAAAAACTATCAGTTTTTAGTGTGATAAACCCTTCCATCAAAAATTGGAAAAATTCAATTATATACAGAAGGTACTATAACATGGTGCCATTTTTGCGACGGACGGAAACAAATTGCGACGGACGGATTTTCCAGGTCAAATGTGTCACAAAAAGCTCAAAACTTTTAAACAGAACATTTTTTATATTTTTTTTATTGTAAATGATGTAATAAAAGGTGATTATGATGGAAAAATATAAAATGTGCAGCATATTAAAATTATGAAAAAAGTTCCGTCCGTCGCAGTTCCGTCTATTGCAAAATAGTGCAAAAAACGGATGTTTAAAAAATAAGACAAAAAGGTGTGCTATGTTAATTTTTTTATTTTAATTATTCTTTACATGCATAATCAACTTGTTAACAAAAATATTGATGGATAAACAACATTACAATTCCAGCACGACAGCATGTAAAATTGTTCCGTCTGTCGCATTCCGTCCATCGCACTGGTTTCTAATCGCTTTTGATGATATTTCAAGTTATCGGAATAATTTCCTCAAAATATTTCTCTCACTTTTTACAGGTAAGAGACCTAACTCAACATGTATACTGATAATGGAATCAAGCTCCCCTTAATTTTGACAATAATGAAACAAGTGTTCGGAAGTTTTGGAAACCCACTTTTTGTCAATTCCGTCCGTCGCAATCATAAACTGTGTTCCCATAGCAACATACTTGAAGTTGACCACTTGATTTATTTTCATATTAAAGTTTACAAGTCACTTATTCAATTCATGTAATTATTATGCCTAGGTTCAAGTAGGGGAATAAAATTCAAACAAAAATAACGGTCAAATTCCGTCCGTCGCAGAAACGGAGGTTTTGGATTTGGCCCTTATAGCCTTTCAGCCCCCGGTAATTTTGACGTTTTTAAAATCCTGGATCCTCCACTGAAATCCCACCACTTTCCTGCCATTTTTTGTTAATGAGCATGAGTAACACTTTCATATTGGAGTGACCCCTTAAAGCAATAACAGAAATTTTTTAAGAGTGCCCCCATTTTTCCAAATATATTGAGATTTTTTGCACAGTTGCAGAGATAACTAGCTAGTTAAATATACATTGAATGTTACAGCTCAAAATTCTCTGTCCCGTAAAAAGGAATTTTGTAATTGAAATAATTAATATCAGAAATCTCCAATAATAATTGAACGGCTGCTGGAAACGTCCTTCCAATATGAAATAGAGGGGGAAATTGTGCCATGTACATGTCTACGCTCTTCCATTAGTTGTTCCGTCGATTCAGACGATTAGTTTAGAGGTCATAAACAGACATAAATTTGATGTTTCCAGTTTCACTGTTCAATTACAGTCGGAATCCCAATTATAATTACACAATTGTTTCGTTTATGACAAATATGCATTTTTGAGCATTGTTGTTCGCAAGTATAGTTAACTATACAATTACCAGACATAAATTTGAAAATTGGGGGCGCTCTTCAAAAATGTGCCATTATTGCTTTAAGATATTTGTTTTGTAATATAAATTGATCTATGAATTTTCAAATGAACTTTGCTTAAAATGATCCAGTTTTGCACACTTGGTGTGAATTAGTGAATATTGACTAATGCAGGTTTACAGAAACATCACCTATAGGCCAGGAAAGATAATGAAATTTTTGGTGTAACCTAGAACTAATTGCTATCAAAGGTTTTTCTTCACAATGCATTCTTTGAAGTACCCAAAATGACATACTAAAAGTCCGAGAAAATCCGGGTTGCAGAAATATGTCTAATTTGCATAAATTCAAAATGGCCGCCATTACAAAGGACTTTTGCCCATAACTCAAGATCCATGTTTTGAGGTCTACGAACTCGAAAAGAATACTAATAGCAATATTAGATGAGTGGTTTAGGCCTGATTTGCATAAATTCCAATATGGCTCCATTTTGGTGACTTTCTTGAAATGAGTTATGTTTGAAATTTGTTTTCTGGTGTCCATGCCTTGTTATCAAAGAACATGATTATTAAGTGGCCATTTAAAGACACGGAATTCCAACTGATGACAAATATCTTTTAAATATTTGTGGATTCAAACTTCTTGATCAATTTTCCAAAATAAAAAAACACTCTTAGACGTCTATAATAAAACTGCCACAATCGGAAGGAAAACAATCCTTTTTTTCATTTACAGTCTTTACTTGGTAGCTCAATGGCTATTTGCCAAAAGTAATATAATTATGAACTCTTTTCTGAACAGCTCGGAATATGAAAGTTCTCCTTCACTCTATATAAGATCCAGATCAAGCTTTTTCAGCTGTAGTTAGGTTTCCTGATATGCGTTGCTGCTATTATTTCCAGACACGTCTAGTATACAGGGTTAGTCCCTGCATTTTCCGTTATCGCTTTTTTTTTTTTGAACTTTTTTTGTTTAGTAATAAAAATAAACATTTAAACCAATAATATCAACCCAAAATACTAATTCCAAAGTTAGGAGATGAATCGAGTTTTGTTTTCATGCAATAAACAGTTATGCACATATACAGTGTCCTATGATACCGTGTATAACAAAAATTCCGGATCCGAATTTATAACAAAGTTGTGATTTTCTATAATGACCGTCGATTTAAGCTTAGTTATTCCACAATGATTAGTATATGGATAAGCGTATGTCTTTACAAACCACGAGTTGTTTGAAATGAGGGCGCCCTCATCGGAAAACTCTGAGTCAGCATTCACACTGATCCCACAAAAATCTTTATTATCATTCCATCCTCTATCCCGCGGGTGCAATTGCTACTCTGTCCATTTCTTGGATAGGTTTGATGGAGTATGACTTCATCATTAATGATTGATCCAGAGACGTAGACTACGTTTTTATTATAAGGTTAAAGCACGTAGATAGGTGTTTTTTCAGAGTGAATTTTTCATTTGGTTCCATATCAACTATAAATGTAAGACTGAATTCAGAAAAGACATATTTGACGGAAAGGACAACTTCTATTTAGCACATGCCACATTAGTGAACACTTATTGCTACTAACAAACTTAAATTTGTCAAATGAGACTTTCAAATTTTCCAAATGATATAAAGTGAATTTTTTTGGTCAATTGTTGAACAGTTCAACGTCTTTTTTCATCACTGTAGGTAGAACATATATCAAGCCAAATAATTAACCGCCAGAGGTAATTTTTTAAGTTGATATATGTTTTGAAAGGGTGCAAAATGTGCCTATCTCAACAGGTACCCTGATTGTTAAACACCCTTTAACGATTGCTGCTGAGTTGACCTGTATCCTACATGTTTCCCTATGTGTTTATCCTGCACCAAACCAGTAACTCGCCCACGTTATAGATACCCCAACATGTCAAGACTTCATATGGGTGAAAAAAGGACAAGATATAAAAGTACAAGTCTAAGACCTTACAACGTTTTGTTTTTTCTTACACTAAGGAACTCAACCATATACCCACAGATTTTAAGCATATGCGCCACTATTTGTACGTTTTAAATTTGAAATTAATAACATATTTTAAGATTTATATTTAAGATGCATGAGGAATTGGGTATGTTGCACCCCTCGAGGTTTTCTCCTGGTGCCAAAGTGTGTGATTGTGGTCGCAAATATGTTGTTAGTATTTTTTATATCTTTTGATCACATTTTTATTGAAAAATTCGGAACCACCACCTTACCCAAGGAAGGGTAAGCCGCAAAGTTGAGGGATTGGTGACGCCTCCTATACGTTCTATGTAATTTTTACACATATTTTGCTCTTAACAACGGTTTCAGGTTATATAAACTTCATTTTAATTAGTTATGTTTACATTTAGGTTATTTTAGCACAAAAATTCAATTTTCTACCCTTTGTACACAAAACTGATTTCACCAAATTTTGCAATGGCGCCGTTTCATTATGACGTCATAGAGCAAGATGCTGGGAATTTTTGTACTTATTGTATACTGATAGAGAAGAACCATAGCTATCATTGATTTACAAACCAAGTTCACAAGGGGGTCTATGGAAAATATTGGGTTACTCACCCCCCCCCTCCCCTGCGGTTGGACATGTTCCAAAATAAACCCGATTAGATGAAGGTTAAGCAATACCGTAATATTTATAAGTTTTGCTCTATGTAGATTAGAATAAAGGTGCCATGGTCCGATCACAAATGCCTCGTCCCCAGAACCCCCTGATTTACACGAAGTGGTCCAAAGTTTGGTAATGTAGAAAACTACTGTATTTTCTCATTTAGCTGTGACATCTTTAGGCTCAAGGATATTTGTTTGGAAATGTTATGAGCGAAATTGTTTAACACAGTCCTCGATGGGGATACAAAATCACATTTTCATATCCCATCCAAATGGGTTGAATATCGGCGCGAACTTTACAGTGGGTTTGGGGGTGAAGGCCATTCATCAAGATAAAACTGTATAATGAAATAGGGTCATCCCCCTTTAAAATTAATGGTATCCATGTGCCAATTCTTCACGGCTGGAACTTGATACTGAAGCAGAGATGATCTCATGTTAACTGTCATTAAATTGACATATATTGTTATTGTTTGTTTTATTCTTAACCAAATTTGGGTGCCATAACTTTGCAAGTTAAAATTGCCACATCTTGGACTATCATATTGTCACAATTATTACCATTGGCTGTGCTGTCTTGTCCATTTTTGGATTTTGCTATTAAGGGAAGAAGTGTCTCATCATTTCACACATAATTGATCACAGAATTTGTGTATAGACACAATATTAGACTTCCCTTTGTGACTCAGATTTCGAGATGTGGACAAAAATCGATCAACATGGCGGCCATTTTTAGGATTTATGCCAATTAAGCCGACCAAACATCCTATCTATTAGTACTGTCATAATTGTGTTCACAGACCTTGAAAACAGGGGTATAGATACCGAAATTCTTCTGCTACGAGTCTCAGAACTCAAGATATTCCAAAATCTTCAAAATGGCGGCCATTTTGAATTTCATACAATTAGGCATATGTCTGCAACTCGGATTTCCGCGGACTTTTAGTATATTTTTAGGTACTTAAGCAAATGCATTGTGGAAAAAAACTTTGAGAGCAATTTGGTCCAGGTCATACCCTCAATTTTCTGGCCTACTAAGAAGTGACAATTTGGAAACTGAGAGTTTAAACACCGGTTTGCAAAGGGTTGATTTACGTGTCATTTTCAATGAAGAGTTAAAGGTGCTAGTTCATGATTTATGTGTTTGTGTTCCTCTACTTGATATGAGAGCCTGGCACTTGCCCAATACCCCCCATCAAGATACCATAGAACAAACTTGCGGTTTTGATGTAGCGCAATAATGCATGTTGCAAAGCCCTATCAATACTGTGCTAATATTGAGGTTTTAAACCACTAAAACGGGTTTTTTTGTTTATATCTTGAGAATTAATGGATTTGAGGGCTCAAACTTTCAGACGACATGAGAAAATACAGCCTTTCATCTGATATCAAATCGATCGATTTGATATATATCGATGCTACTCGGGAAATCAGGGTCCCAAAGACGGATCGGAACACGCACCTTTAAAACAAAATAAAGCTTGCAACCGTGCAAAAATATTGGTTTTGAAAATTTTTAATTTTTTAGTCTTTTAGTTTTTTGTTTTGGTGTTGGTGTTTTTGTTCTTTGTTTATTGTGTTTTTCTACTTGATGAGAGCCGACCCTTGCACATGTATTACCCCATCAGTACCGTGGGAAACAAACAATGGCTTTTTGATGAGAAGCAATAATATGATTGTAGAGAAGCAACATTGCAAAGCAATGGTTAACCATTAAATGGCAGATTTTTTGTTAATATCGTGGGAATGTAATGGATTTGAGGGCTGAAATTTCACGACGAAAGTGAGAAAATACAGCCTTTCATCTGGTATCAAAAATAAATACTACTTCCGTGTAAATGTGTAGGGGGACAAAGATGATCGAACAACACCTTTACTTAGTTTCACCACTGAACAGTGCTAATTTGAAGCCTTTGGCCATTTGCTTTCATATTCTGTTCTATATGTGAGTTTTTGTTGTTTATGTTGTACGGTGGGAAGTTTAACTGTATTTTT